>VYXH01012194.1:0-14117 GCA_013397275.1 Burhinus bistriatus | reverse complement strand
AAAAAAAAAAAGAGACCCAGCAAAAGAGAATACAGCTACCTATTTTGTTTCCCACAGAGAAAACAATACTTTCCTCATACAGGAACAGTCCAGCGTACAAAAAGGGACTTTGAGCACTGAACGGTTTGAACTGCAATATGATAGCAAAAAGATGCTTATAAAGCTAGCCCAGGAACTGAACTTTCACAATGAACTGTTAACGTCAATTCTATGAAAACATGGGCAGAAGAGAAAGGCAAATAGTTTGCAAGAATCTGTATCCACTAAAGGATTTATAATTGAGCTAGCACATATTATACATCTGTAGCAAATCAATCTGAAAACAGCCTGAATGTTTGACCTTTAAAAAAAGGATATTAAGAGAATTTGAAGTCGGGGTCCCATTGAGCTCTTACCTAATTCAGTTGTCTGACTTTTTACCCTTAGTGCCTGACTAAACAATATCCTGTTAGCTCTGTTCTTTGGATGGGCACAGAATGCTCTGTTTTTATAGTAATTCTCCAAGGGTTGCTTTTTGCCTGCTGTTAGGACTACATACCATTTGCTGGAGCTGCAGATGGAGTTGTGTATGTGTTAAAATGCACAGTCCCCATATTTTGCAAAGGAAAAGGCAGTGGGGAGGGGGCTATGCACCAAATAACTTCAGCCTTGTATTCATCTATCAGTCTCCCAGTCTGAAGAGATTTTTCTTGGAGAAAAACTCTATGAGTCCTTCATTTTTAAGAGCAAAGAGAGAGCTGATTTACATTTAACTCAAGTGAGAATTTCCGTTACTTTCCAAAAGGGCATTTTAAATCAGTAAATTGACTATAAAGTAAAATGAATATAAGAAGAAAACTAGGAATCCAAGCTTTTTAATAAAAAAGAAGCTGTGTTAAGAAAAAGATCAGGTTATTTAAGCCATTTATATCTGGACAATAAGACAGATAAAACAAATCCTATCTACTATAAAAATAAAGGTGTGTGGCCAGAAACTATTCACTGAGAATGCTGAATGCATTGAAACATGTTAACATAAGAAGAGACTGTACAATATCTTCTTCTTTATATACAATAAAAGAGTGTAACTTCAGTCCTGCAAAATCATAATGAAGTAGGAAGCATCAATACCTCCTGTGGTTTTTCGAATTGTTGGTCCATTGTGGATTATCTTTTGAAAGACTCAGATTTAAAACAAAAGGATCTATATTTTTAATTGAATGTTTTTTATCAAGAATGGAGGCTTTCTGAAAGCATAGGAAGATGACATTTGAATTTTATTTCAGTATTTCAACGTTTCTTACTGGAATTGTTTAAGGCAGTCACATTTTTCCAGGTAAATAGGAATATTCATCTGAACTCATTTCAACTTACATGTAATCGAATCAGCAGCAATGAAAATTTACTACATGGTCATAAATAGAAAATAGCTATAATGTTTTACGTAAATGTTATACAACTTAGCTTAATCTAGTGTGGCACATAAGTAGGGGCACTGGAAAGCATAAGTGATACAGTTGCTTCCCACTGAAGTTTATGGCAAGAGCAACATTTCCAAAATCACCCATATCTTGCTTTCTAAAATGGATGACGTTTTCAGAAGGCCAAGTTTTACTCTGGAGTGCGTAAGTCAGAATCACATGGGAAGCTATATTGCAGGGGGCAGAGCGTCCGACATTTTGAAGGGTACGGTGGCTTGCCATGGCTGGCAGAGCCCACCAAAAGCCGAAGTACTGGACCCTAACTAGAACTTGGCATCTTGTATGATTATGTATTTCTGCTAAACACCTCTCATTTAAAAAAGTCACATGTTGCACTTCACATTTCGCCCATGTATGTAGATGGTTGGACAAGGCAAAAGAAAGTTTAAAAATCAGCTTCTGCTTTCTTACTGATTTAATTTGATTTAATTACCATTAAAATAATACTTACAACAGATCCAGTAATCAGTTCTTACCTACTACCATGGAATGTTACCCATTCCCTTTCTACCCTACACATGTCTTTCCCTTGATGTCTCTAGCTTTTGCTGGGTACATTTTTTTTCTCTCCTTCATCAGGAATTGGTAACCTGTGAATTGCCATCCAAATTGGGCTGTTCCAAAGAGTGTAACAAGCCCCCCCCTTCTCCAGTTTCTTGTGAGACTCTAAACTCAATTTTCTATTCTGATTAAAACCACCCATCCCACCACACACTGAAGTACCTAAATACCTCAGCCTGCAACATAAGCCGGACAATACCAAAGGCCTCACTGCTGTCAATGGAGTGGTAGAAAGAGGCAAGAATTATTTTGCTGTCCTAATAGACTCTGGTGAGTTTAAAGTCCTGTTAGGCAAAATCTGCTTATTCTTTACTGATTTTAATTTTTTTTTTCCATTACTGTTGTGACATAAAGACAGAATCCAAAATACACCTTCTACCTGTACCTAAATTTTTAGCTATTGTAGAACTTTCATTTTTACAGGCAAAGAATAGTAAGGCCCTCCAATCTGAAGACAGATATATTTTGGAGAGCTAATATAAGGAATCGGTAGATTTCCCCCTAGCTGGATTTTTACTTCCTCTAAAATATGAAACACAGTTAAGAAAGAAGTCCCTACACTTTCTGCACAAATTAATGTGAGGTTCTGTGTTTTTTTCTTGCTCATGTGCAATTTTATATCCCATCAGTGGGAAAAAAAAAAAGAACAAAAAAAGAAAAAGATTGTCCTAGATTCTCCTTCTTGGCCTTTTAAAGTAAGATTGTTAAATACTTGTGGAGGGCATAAAAAACAAAATCTGGTTTTCAAATGTATTGTCCATGCAGAAAACAGCAGGAGCTGCTGATTGACTGACACTTCTAGAAGTTTGGACTTTTATGGTAGGTGTTGAAATATGGATTAGGAGCTGACTTTTAGCAGCTGGGTTACAAAATCTTTGCCTTTAGTTTGTAGGAGTAAATGTCTCTTTATGCTCTATGAAAAACTGACCAAGATATGCAAGATTTCACTTGCTGTCTATGAGCTATAACTATATAATTTTCTAAATCTACAGATGAAAATTTCCATTAGCTGTGCTTTGCCTTAGTTTCCTCTGGAGAAGAAACAGAATAAATCCAAACCAGAAAAAATACCCCAAAAAGCCAACAACAACAAAATCCTTTTGTCTATATCATAAGCCTTTGAGGCATGTGGCAATTTACATCTCCTTTTAGCTGAGGCATAGGGAAACAAATGATGCTATAGCCACTTTTATGAGGACTGATGTCTTGTTTTGGAAGCTAATAATAAACAATTCATAAAAAGGAAATTCTTTTTCAGCACATTGCAACTTTCTCCAACTTTTGTCGTTTTATTACTGAGTGACAAAACTGTCTTCAGCATGTATTTCACATCAATGGAGTTTACATATTTTCTGTCACTATGTATTAGTCTAATGCAATCTAGCACAGAAAACATCTTCCGACTGCCCTTACAAAGAATAAACTGTATTTTTTTCAGGAAAAGAAGTGTATTTTTTTGATGTAGAAAAGAAGTGTATCTTTTTTATACATAAAATAATGCTTAGAGGTTTCTTTGTATACCTAGGAACTACAGGGACTAGTTATGCTATATAGATGCTGCAGACATCCTGTAGCAAACATATACTAAATGATGTTTCTGGGGCTACAAAGTTAGACAAGTAGGAAGGACATTATATTCCCTCTGAGTTCTGGAGCTTGACTTTTGTCAAAGTGGAGGAAGCTCACAGAAGTTCTATGGCTCTACTATCCAGAGGTCTTACAGGCACAAAGGCAGCTGTAACACTGTATTACCTCCCTTACTTAAACATAATATTTCTATGTGTCCTGGAAAAAACTCTTGCTTTCACTGTATATGTTACAAAGTATGTTCTCTCTGTAGAAAAACTATTCAGTATTGATTTGTACATTGTTCTTGTGCATTTTTTTTCTCTGTAGGTCTCTGTAATTTTTTTCTTTTTCCTACATGTTTTTGCATTTTTTTACAGGATAGGGTTCTGAGCCACCACCTGGGTGCTGAGGCTGCTCAGTGCATAGCGGACCAGTCTGAAACTTGCACTCTCTCCAGGTAAATCCATCTTTTCAAAAAGCATATCACCTAGAGCAGGTGCTCAGGACCATGCCCAGTCAGGTTTTGAAGGCTGGAGACTCCTCAGCCTCTTGGGGCTATCTGCTCCAGAGTTTGCTCACAAAGTAAATACCTCTGTTTTTCTTATGTTTAAAAAGATTTTACCGTATTTCAGTTTGTGCCATTGCCTTCTGTCCAGTCACTGGGCACCACGGGGAAGGGAGTCTGGTTCCATCTTATTTACATTTTCCCATCAGGTATTTAAACAGGTGGAAAAGACGCCCCTCAGTCTTCTGTTATCCAGGTTGAACAGTCCCATCTCTCTCAGCCTGTCCTCATATGAGAGGTAGAATCATAGAATTGTTTAGGTTGGAAAAGACCTTTAAGATCATCCAGTCCAACTGTAAAACTAACCCTACCAAGTCCACCACTAAACCATGTCACTAAGCACCACATCTACATGTCTTTTAAATACCTCCAGGGATGATGACCCAATCACTTCCCTGGGCAGCCTGTTCTAATGCTTGACAACCTTTTCTGTGAAGAAATTTTTCCTAATATCCAATCTAAACCTCCCTGGCATAAGTTGACACCATTTCCTCTTGTCCTATCACTTGTTACTTGAGAGAAGAGACCAACACTCACCTCACTACAACCTCCTTTCAGTTAGTTGTAGAGNGATTCACAATATAAAAGAGGAAGCACAGTTCCTTTTAGAGCCATTTTATCCCAAATTAGACACCAGAAATCCAGATCACTTGACAATGCATTTAGATTGGTTAAGTCCAAAAATGCCATTTTTACCAGTTCTCCAGTCCCTTCATCATCTTTGTGGTGCTTCACTGAAGCAGTATGTCCGTGTCTTTCTTGTACTGGGGAGCTCAGAACTGGACCCAGTACTCCAGGCATGGCCTCACCAGGGCTGAGCAGAGGAGAAAGGTCACCTCCCTCAACTTGCTGGCAACACCCCTCCTGATGCAGCCCAGAATACTGTTAGACATCTTTGCAGCAAGGACACATTGCTGACTCATATTCAATTTGGTGTCCACCAGGTCCCTCAAGGTCCTTTTCTACAAAGCTGCTTTCCAGCTGGGTGGCTCCTAGCATATACTGGTGCCTGGGGTTGTTCCTCCCCAAGTGCAGGATGTGGCATTTGTTTGGCTTGCTGATAATTTAGGAAGGGACACAGACCTGTCCTTGTAACCACAGGTTACAAATTACAGCTAAAATGAGAAGGAAATAGAAAAGTTTGATGTTTTCGGCAAGACACCAGTGGTGGCTAATATTTGACAGAGATGGTAGCTGCAAACTTCCATGTGTTGACACATGAACCTTTTCTCCAGTACAAGCTTGTTTGGGCACCATATACTCTGAGACCTGCTACCCCCTTCAGGCATGAAAATGCAACCTGATTTTATCTTTAATTGTCAATAAATCAGCTATCATTTCAGAGTCATTATAACCCCACCTCTAGAAATGGCTGTAACATTTCCAAGACCTTCTGCAAAATCAAATTATGTGATGAAACTTACTCCCCCTGAAGGAGTGAGCCAAAAAGCGATAGAAGTATCGCAAGGCTTACCTGCCCCCTCACTACAGTTTTGTCTAGCTCACAGTCCTATTCCAACATATTATGCAAAATCCACCTATACAGATAGAAGTTTTGAGGTTCAATGTACTTCTTTGAGAAACTATTCACTTCAAGGTCCATCAGATTGGCTTATCTCTGTTCCCAGTAGTGAGAGCCATGACATGGCATTATCTAGCTAAGACAATTTAGCAGAAAATTATAAATTTAGTTCAGAAACCTAAAGAAACCCATTTAATGCAATGGAAGGGTTGTATTGCAGAAGACAATAGGACACTGATGGCATTCAATTAGGTATCTTATTCATTTCTGGCATCACCATTGTCTTTACTCAGACATCAGATTCACTTGTAGGTTCAGGTATCTGACAAAGAAGGACTTTCCCTGGTGACTCTCAGCAAGACTAAAGTAATGTTGCAAATAGTTTGAAATTAAACTCAGAAGATACCTCTCCCTCTCTCATTAGTGGCCTGATGCACAGTGACCCAAAGGTCCATGGAATTTTCTAGGCCCTTTTCTGGTGATTTCACATAAGAAACTTTTCTGTTTTTATAGAGCTTTACAGAATTTTGGTCACAATGTTCTCATTAATTTTAATAGGAGAGAAACATGCAAAAATAATGGGAGTAACAGTGATTACAGAATCACAGGGGTTGGAAGGGACCTCTGGAGATCATCTAGTCAGACCCATCTGCCAGAGCAGGGTCACCTAGAGCAGGTTGCACAGGATGGCATCCAGGTGGGTTTGGAATGCCTCCAGAGTCGGAGACTCCCACCACCTCTCTGGGCAGCCTGTTCCAGGGCTCTGGCGCCCTCAAAGGAAAAAAGTTCCTCCTCATGTTTAGATGGAACTTCCTATGGTCAAGTTTGTGCCCATTACCTCTTGTCCTATCAACAGCCACCAATGCAAGAGGACTGGTCCCATCCTCCCAGCACNCCCTTCATCCAGGTCATTGATGAATAAGTTGAACAGGACTGGACCCAGTACTGACCCACGGGGAACACCACTTGTCACAGACCTCCTCTGTGCCACTAATCACACCTGGATTGAGTTTAGATGAAAATATAATATTGACATGCTATAATGTACAGCATACGCCACCAACGCAAGACTTTTCCTTATTTAGTTATTTGGAGAATATTTTTCAATAAACTCTGATAAACTGAAGCGGGGAGATGTCCAGGACACTTAAAAAAACCAAAAACCAACAAACAAGATTATGAACATGGCAATGGTTTCCAAATTACTCTAGGTCTCTGGAAAAGCTGAAGTAAAGCCAGTACTTGGAGTGACTGAAATTCTCACACATAAAGAATACATCTGATGTTATTGACAGTGAACACCAATTTAATTACATTCTGTAAGCTGGACAAATAGCATGGAGTGTATGTCAATAAAATTTCTATATGGAATAGTATCCTGTATGATGGTTGGAAAGAAAGTAGACCCAGAGAAAATAAGGTTTGTGTGAAGCTAGCAAAGAAAGAAACTTGCTCCCTCAAAACAAATATTTTCCTTTCAAATAAAAATGATATTACAATAGAGCAATCGCAAAAAGTGATTTCTTCTAGCCATGAATAGCTGAAGCAATTTTTTTCTGTAATAATTCTTTTCCATGCTGAAACCAAGCAATGCAATGGTGATAGGTTTGGAATCAATGTATATCAGAAAGACAGCACATTTCTGTTTTTAAAAAGGGTTGTTTTTAAAAGGAGTTGTGGTATAATTAGTACAGATGTCAGAATAATGCTTTAAGCAAAACAATATACTATTCATCATTGTTATACAGTGACTGCAAAATATTCTGCCTTTCCCTTTCTAATTCCTAGCCACATATATACACAGCAGTGTATGCATGTTTCAACTCTCTTCAGAAGATCAAAAGAAAAATACATCATAATTATGCGAAATTATTCTTCTCAGCAGCACGAAACTTAGTAAATAAATGATACAGACCCAAGAATAGGAATGCAAGAAACAGAAATTAGGCATCTACATGACATAAGAAAACCTGTGCACTGCATTATTCTTGCAAAACTATATTGCCTCATTGTAAAATGGAGGTAATTGTGCTTTCAAAACGGATTTTGAAAACTGTAATTTGTTTTGAGTACACTGGGCTACGGGTGTCCAACCTGAGATCGTTTACAGAAACTGCTGCCCTAGGAAAAGCTGTGTGATGTACACACATTCTTTTCTGAACTGGCTTAAAGAAGGAAACCAAGTATGAAGGTAAGCTGCAAAAGCTGTCTCCTCCAGATGGGGATATCAAAACCCTGTGAAACAACTTGCCTTTCCAAATATAGGCACCTGTACACAATATGGCACATATAGCATCCTTTGGACTTGCAAACTACGGCTGCAGCTTCAAATACCATTGCAAGTGAGACTGCACTACTATATGTGAATAGTAAACTGGGTGGTGGTGGATCTGACTCCAAGATCTGTTGTCAATATTATGACATTACAATATTGTGTGCGTTTAATACCACGACTTGACCTTACCATTTGAACCAACATTGTGAATGATGGTTTTTTTGGGACAATTCATAGTTTCTGCTTCCCCACCTTATATAAAAAGAAAAGAAAAAAGACCCCAGGGTTTGGCCTTTACATCCTCCTACAAGACACAGCAATAGTATAGCTTCTTGTCTTGGCTGTCCACCTGAAGCTGCAAACTGGAGTACTTCTGCATGACGCTTGCTACTCTAGATCTAACGTTTAGTGACATGACCTCGTACTCTCAAATGACCTTTATCAAAAGAAAATGCATGTTCATAAAGATTTGGATTACTTTTTTTCTGAGATTTGTCAAATGGATATGAAGTTGTTGTGCAAATAGTTGAGCTTTATCACAACAAAACAACTTCTCGCACTGGAATAGAAAGCAGTTTGCATTTAATATCCAAGCAGCTCATAATATTTATTCATAAACATTTTGTATTGTCATGAATCTTTCTACAGCTGTTAAGGGAGTTTGAGGGGAGAACCCACATACCCATTTTGTTGACAGCTAGACCCGCCTTTTAAAGGTCACATCATTATTTACTACTAATTTTGCTCATCAGCGTGACACGTCCTGGCCTGTCAGTGTTCTTTTCAGCTTAGATCCAGTATCACACAGAAGACCTGCAAATCTTACATTTTACTAACACATAGCAACTACAAGCAGAAAGATCACAAATAATTTAAGATACTACCCAGGCAAATAACACTATCTATGACAGAACATTATTTAAGCAATAAATGAAGATGCCATTTCCTCTAGAAACCCACTGATTTGTTAATTTGACCTTAACTGTAAGAATGTAAGTTATGTTAAACATAATTTGTTTAATTATTCTGGGATAATCTGTTTTTATTAGGTAAAAAACATTTTTGGTTGACATTTAATGCTGACTATTATGCTAATGAACAAAACCTATGCACTTCACATCTGCTTAAATTCATACTTATGCAGGATTTTTTTCTTTTTTTCTTCCTTGTTTTGTAAAATTGGCTGTTAAAACAGCTTTCTGAAAAACTGTTATAATGTTTAAATTAATTAAGCAATATAGATGTGAACGATGGTAAAAAAATTACTGTGCTGAGAGCTGCTGGTAACTCATGACATTTTAAAGTTTTAGGTAAAGAAAAAAAAATTAATCAAGGGACTAAGGCACGCAGTTTCTGGTGATTCATCATTTGGCTGCTTAACTCGAAGAGCTCATTGCAGGGGACTTGTTTCAGATTATTTATTTTGAACTTCAGTGCCACTTTCAGATACATTTACAGTGTCTGATGGAACACAGGCTTGGCAGTAGGCTAAATGCTGCCCTGAATTTTTTCTTTTGTGTGGTACTGAACAACTTACTAGCTTGATAATTGGCTGGTATTAAAGATGGCAAAGAACTGTTGGCAATAGGGAGCAGTTAGCATTGCTGTGTCACCTTTGGATGAAGCATTTCCAGTAGACTGGAGATCCCTTTGGGATACTAAGCAGTAATGTTTGCCTTTCCTGCTAGGCCAGATGCATGCAAATTGCTAGCTACAGCATTTCTGCAGCTTGAGTTTACTGCATCCAAATTGCTCTGAAGGCACTCTGACCTGAGGCATCTTGCCTCTAAGTTTCTTGTCTTTCCCTAACTTTCTTGTCTTTGCCATTTGACTCTAATAGGAAGATCCTTTTGACCTGTGTTGGTCATAGCAAAGACTGATGGAATATATAGGGGTTATCTTGAGCCTCTTTGCTCTGAGGCAACTGGAGCACAAGCAAAAGTCATAACTGACATTAGCTTATCTTACCTTACTTCAGTTTACCTATCCATCCAAACAAGTGCTTGCTCCCTTAAAAAACAATTAAATGTCTTACGTAAGATTAGAAAGTCTTCCTATTTTCAGGATCCCATAGTAGACTGACTCTGCATTGTGGCAGTCTAGTACTGTAGCTTCTGGATATAGTAGGAAGAAAAGATGTAACTCGCGCAAAACCATTATCTGAAGAGAAAGAGAACATTTTCTTACCTAAAGGTTTCCTGGATTCAAGTTTAGATCTAAATGCTACACGAACTTTTCCTGTTACTTTTAATCTAGATCTGACTGACCTACTCTGGTGTTAAATATTTTCATTCAATTATGGGGCATAAAAAACCATCCAAGAAGGGGGGACTTCATGATACCCCAGGATGAACCTTTCAGCTCTTTTCTTGCCTGCTGACCACAATCTCCCTTTCACCAGAGGGTAACATGCAGCCAGGAAAGACGCCCACTAGCGTCTCATCTCAGCATGAAACTAAGACAACAACTCTTTGAATCATGGCATAAAAGTTAGCCAGTTTTTCTACAGCTCACAATTCGGATTTTGTCACTTGAAATCAGCGAATGTTATAAAAAGCTGAAGCAAATTAATTGGTTAATTACTGCCCACCAAACTGAACATCATATACTTTCCACTCCTCATGGAATGCTTTTTTCACTGCTTCATTTGAAAAAGCCTTTTCTTGGTCAAATTCCTAACAAGTCTTCTCTGTTCTGCTGTTCCTTTCTAGAGAGGCATCACAGATGAGGGGTGCAGTATGTTACTTAGGGATGAGGGAACAAGTAAGTCTAGGTCCCAGATAGTGCTTCAGGTGGTTGCACTGCTGTTTATGCCTGATGATTATCATTACCGATGAACTTGAGAAAATATTGACTTGTAGAGTCAGGATGATAATTAGCATAATAGTGCTAGGAGTTTTCTCTCAGTATTTCAAACTGCTAAAAAAAGATTTGATAAATCAATGTTACCAAATTACTGTAACCTCATGCAAGACGGAATTACAATCCTATGTCACAACCTTAACAGAGGAAGAAAAAAGGCTGAGGTAAAAGCTACTTAAGGGGCTTTACATAAAAGATGTTATTTTTACTTTGGTCTCTGTTTTCAAAATGATATATTGGTATGTCCTCGGGATCTAATTCAGAAAATTCCGTTGTTGGGAATATAACTTAAATAACACAAGTTCTGTTGTCCAGGTAACTACTTATGTATTCACAAGGTTTAAGACTTGGGTTTAGGTGTTATGCCTTATTCTTTCTTTAATTCTTTCTCATATTTTTAATTATGTATTTTACTATAACAATGAGCTTATGTCTCATCTTCGGTGACAGCTTTTGGAAGATGCAAAAAATAGCAATTTATGGTCAACTTTGACTTTAAGAAAGTCAATGTGATGTACATTTTTGGGACTGTAAGGAAATAAGAATCTGTTCTTCCCAAACCAGTGTTCTGCTGGATCCGATGTCCATGTTCTTTTTGAACTTTCTCATGTTTCAGTGTTTTAGATCAAGAGAAAAAAAATCAGTGTGAACTAATCACTATCTGTAAAGTTCAGGTAATGACATAATAGCTATGGGGTAAATTTAGATAGTGACTTTGCTGATCTTTTATAGACTTGGATAACATTATTGAGCTTCCAAAAAAGCACTTCAGGTCTTGATTTTTTGGAATCTAAGAAACACAGGTATTGACCAGAGAGAGAGTCAGTAAGAAGATGAGTAATAGTCTCTGAAGAAGATAAATAGCTATGTGTACTAAACAGGAATACCTGTTACTTGGGAAGGGCTTAAGCTGTGGCTAACTGGCTGAACCTTTTTTCCATCACTGAGTGCTTGCACAAGTGGCAATTAGGTTAGTAGTCACAGTGTGACGATAATCCAATGGGTATAATTTCCTATGCCCTTCTTTTTTAAAAAAACCTTTATACTTATGAAGCTTGGTTGATGAATTTCTTATGTAGAAAGGATTTTCACTAATACCCAGCCACATTATTTCTGGTCAGTTTTGGGTCCCCCGTCCTGTCCACTCCTCCCCGCAGGGGTGACCCCTCTACACTTTTCCGCTTCCAACCCTCCAACAGGCAAATAACAAAGTTAGCTGACCCTAGTTGTTACAGCAATAAGTATAAGCAAGAATCTCTCTGCATATCATTCCTTGGCATAAATTACAAATAAGCAGGCCTTATCACTCTGAGAACAAACAGTGTCTCCACAGTATGCTGTTAATTTCAGAGAGTTCAGTTAGTTAGAAGAGGCTTAGCTAAAAAGTAAAATTACTGAGCAGAATATTGTTTCTGTTTTACCTCAAACCAGGACAAAGGGCCATTTTAAATCTATAAAAATAAGTGGAAATCTGATGCAATGAAGTTAGAAAAGCATTAAGCAAACCATCAAAACCTGTAAAATATTTTGACTATCCTAATTATAATGTTTTCTTCAAGAAATTGCCTAGTATCAGGGAAGTGACTTCATCATAATCTTCGACTCCAGAGCCAATTGCAGGTCTAGTCGCAATGTATTTGTGTGTGCTTGTGGATGGGGTTTTCTCTCATGTAGGTCCTCATATTACATTCCTCACTTAAAGCGGTGGGAGGATTTGGCTTGAGCAATACCTTTGGGTCAGAATGGTATAACCTGATCTCTAAAATTTCAAACTAGGGTCTGGGAAAACCTGATTCTCATAATAATACTGTTCTCTTCTTTTCATCCCCAGAGCATGGCTGCCACCAAATTATTCGTTCTGCTTAAGTTTCTGTCTTAATGTCTAAAATAATTTCTGATGACCAACGCTCCTTGCCATGTCCCACTATCATGGCTGGGCTACATCCTATTACTACTGCCAACTGGAGGAGTACAGTTTCTAGTTCCAGAGGTGGAAGTCTGCACTATAATAATGCACTCCCAACATCAGCATTTGCTAGTGATCAGTCTGCAACAACATACTTCTTTCCTGAAATTCTTGCCTTCACAACTGTGCGAAACATAGCAGCAGCCATTGGTGGTTTCAGTCAGAAGGCTTTCCTTTGCATGTAAAGCAGTGATAAAATAATGATAATTTGAAAAGATTTTTCGCTGCACAACTCACTCTTCCACAGCAATCTCTATTTTAAATCTGTCTTTACTGCAATTTTCTCTTTGTCTTTCTGTATCCATATCTATTATTTTTTCCATGTCATTGTGACATTACACTCATCTATATTTGCATGTGCAGGCCCTGTAGTAGCTGTGTAACTGTTAGCAGTAATTTCTCACTGTCTTACCGTATGAGGGAGATGTTTTGACAGTATGATCGCTACTGAGAGCAATAACTTAATTGGAGGCAGTTTTACTGCAAAAGGTCTATTTCACTTTGTTTCATTCTGTCTTTTGTATCCAAAAGCACTGACTCATGGGCAATGGACCAAATATTGTATGATGTGCATTGTGTAATCCTGCAAAAAAACGTGTTGAACAGAAACTCACAGACAGATGAATTCAGTGCACTACTGCAAGGTCTGGGAATAAAACCAGCTGAGTTATTTGGCAGCTGTGCTGCTTAAAAAGCTCCATAACTAACAGAATCCTTTTAACCTAGTGACAGAAAGTAAAACACGTGTGATTTCGCTGGCTGAGCGGTAACTCTCTGAGTACATTCCCATGCTGCAATTTATAAAGACACAGCTGCTATGGACAAGCTACTATAAAGCTTTTCGGTCAGGATATTGACAAAGACCCAGAGCTGAAGTTTCATAACAGTTTTCCTCATTTCCTACCCAAGCATTAGCAGTATATCTTATTGACAGTGGCAACCCTGGTGCTGGAACTTCTCAAGTCAGAAAATTTTTTCTGAACTTAGTTCAGTAAGTGAGGTATGCTTTTGGTTCATTTGGTTTGTTCTGCTATTTCAGTTAGGAATCTTTCCTTTGGTCACTTGGCTAACTTGCAGAATACTTCCATGAACATGCCACATCATCTCACAACAACCGGCATGAAGTAAGCCTAAATTCAGGCCCTAAATGATTCACCTACTCTAACTGTTCCAGCTTCACGATTTTGGTAACAGAGACAATGAAAAACCACAACTCTGCCTAAAATGACCAGCAATTTAATCTTTCTGAAAAGCATGGTTTATCATAGAGTCATGGAATCATAGAATAGTTTAAGTTGGAAGGGACCATTAATAGTCATCTAGTCCAACCCCCACAC
>VYXH01012193.1:260176-275437 GCA_013397275.1 Burhinus bistriatus | reverse complement strand
ACAAGTACAGGCTGGGCGGAGAAAGCATTGAGAGCATGCATGAGGAGAAGGACTTACGGGTATCCGTTGATGAGAAGTTAAATATGACCTGGTAATGTGCACTTGCAGCCCAGAAGCCAACCTTATCCTGGGCTGCATCAAAAGAAGAATGGCCAGCACGTTGAGGGCGGTAATANATGAGAAGTTAAATATGACCTGGTAATGTGCACTTGCAGCCCAGAAGCCAACCTTATCCTGGGCTGCATCAAAAGAAGCATGGCCAGCACGTTGAGGGAGGTAATTCTACTCTGCTCTCGTGAGGTGCCACCTGGAGTACTGCGTCCAGCTCTGGGACCCCCAACATAAGGACAGGGACCTGTTGAAGCGAGTCCTGAGGAAGGCCATGAAGATGATCAGAGATCTGGAGCACCTCTCCTATGAAGTCAGACTGAGACAATTGTGGTTGTTTAGCCTGGGGAATAGAAGGCTCTGGTGAGACCTTACAGCAGCCTTCAAGTACCTAAAGGGAGCCTACAGGAAAGATGGGGTGAGACTTTTTATCAGGGAGTGTAGTGATAGGACAAGGGGTAATGGTTTTAAACTGAAAGAGGGTAGATTTACACTAGATGTAAGGAAGAAATTTTTTAAAATGAGGGTGCTGAAACACTGGAACAGGTTTGCCAGAGAACTTGGGGATGCCCCATCCCTGGAAATATTCAAGGCCAGGTTAGATGGAGCTTTGAGCAACCTAATCTAGTGGGAGGTGTCCCTGCCCATGGCAGGGGGGTTGGAACTGGATGATATTTAACGTTCCATCCAACCAAAACCTTTCTATGATTCTACGATTTTCACACAGTATTAGAGTATAGGAGACAGATCACACTCACTCAAAAACCACAGTAATAAAATTATAAATAAATGAACACACACACAGATATACAAACCACATGTGAGAATGTACTGGAATGTTTGCAGAACTGGTTCTTCCAGCCTGCCCAAATTTAAAACCACACCAGCAGGCTCTCTTATCACAAGTGCAGCAATTGCAGCAACCTGTTATTCTTCAGTATTCTTCTTTATCTTGGTTGCTCATACAGCTATTGTATCAAAGGAAATTCAGCAAAAAAGTTGCTCCTTCACATGTTTATAATATTAAACTAATAATTAAAAAAAAGTATTTTAGTAACTGCCTTCCATCTTCGTAAACTAATATATCTTAGAAACTCAGAAAATACTCTTTCTTATGTCCATCACATTTTTTTGTATAAAACATTACTCAAAGTATGAAGTGAGGTCTGATTTCTGTTGAGTTTTAACATCCATTTCAAAACTTAGTGGTTTTGTAGAACTTCAGAAGACCTATGAAACCCAACTCATTTTCTAATATATGTACTGAAATATAGTATAATTTTGATAATTTTATCAGTATTGTATTTTGCTTCCTGCATTTTGACAGAGATAATTTCTTCCTTTGCAAAGTCTGCAAGTGCCTCCATAACAGTGTTTTGAACCCAGAGTTATCCTATCACATATGCAAATATCACATTCTAAGATTTTATTATTCATTTTATATATTAAATATTATTATGTTATTCATAGTTGTGTAATGATGATCACATCATCAGAAGTAACCCAGAAGCAGCTAGAAGCCAAGAATGCTGAACAGGAGCTGAGATTTCCCCCTGCTAGAGGCAGATTCCCAGCCATCTAAGCAAAAAGAATCTATCCTAATAACTAGAAACCTCAGAAAAGATAAACAACAGATAGAAAATCAAGCAGCAGATATGTTTTAAGATTTAGATGATCCCTGAAGACTTCTGATTTACCACCAGTGAATGTTGTAAAATCAAACAATGTGGAAGGGACCAAGAGATGTGTGGGCCGAAGTTCTGGCATCCTGACAGAAGAAAGTCATTCAGGATTGCCTGCACTCCATTCTTGGACATGTTGATAGTCTCGAATGGTACTGGACAATTGATTTTTCCTTTTTTATTGGAAAGAAATACCTTTACCACTAGCTGCAATGTGAGACACATGCTTAGGTCATCCTTGCAAAATATTTTGAGACCAATGTAAGAAAAATATTATGCAACCCTCAAGCACCAGTATTTGTAATGAAATTAATAACCAGGTGATACCGTTATGTTACTTATTCTTTAGTGCAACTTCTGTACATTCACTGGATGCATTTTCCACTTAAGTATTTATCTATGTTGCCTTTTCTAGACGCAGAAGGAAGCTCCTTTTTAATTTTCTGATCTTCGTGTCATTCCTGGTTCAGGCTATCAACTCAATTTCTGCTACAAAAGGTGATTTTGATAACAACCTTCTATCAGTATACAGCTTTACATTTCCATTTTAGCAAACCTTAGCAATGTGATTTCCCCATAAACCTAGTTTCTGGTAAAGAGCTAGAGTAAGACTGTTTTCTGTAAGCAGAAATTATCTAACAATTGGCTGCCGAGAAAATAAAATATTATGAGATATTGTCATAAGCTGTTATTGTCTGCTATATTAAGGAGTTCTTTCAGAAGAACCATGACAGTGTAATGTTTGGGTGGTTGTTGTTGTTGTTATTATTATTATATCAATAGACTTCCTGAAGGGTGAAGTGACCAGAAATACTTCCAGTCATCATCGGCTACAAAGAAAACAATATGGATTTCCTTCAGAGGCAGCTATCAACATATTTTTTCATTTGCCATTGTATTGTTTTTATACACTTTACTTTGGAATGCTTTTACTTAGTGGAATAGTGGAAAAGATAGCTTGTGGAAATTTTTTTAAGAAAAAAATCAAGAAATGAAAATCAATTTCATTTTGTTATTTTTTCTACTGGCTTTCAGTTTACCTTCAGGTGCTGATTTTAGACCAAATATAATTCTTTTCTACCTATTTCACACTGTAGTTTTGGTTATGAAAGAAAATTATGTTGTAACTTACAAATTAGAGCTCAAGACAACCTGCGTTCTCCTTTCTTTGCTGCCAGGAAAGATCCTTCTAAGTCATAGTTCTACCACTACGTGATTAATATTCTGGTCTTTTTCTGTTTTAGGCCCTTGAGATATATATACATGGTTGCTGGTTCTCAGTTCAATAATCACACGAATCTCAGATGTAAAAGCTGAAGGGGTTGCTTATGAGACAGAACCTAACTATGTCTGTTATGATTTACTATGTAAATACATCAAATTGCTCACAGTTATTTCACTGGCATATGTAATATAATTAATAACAATTAAAGTAAATTAAAAAACAATAGAACTTGTTGATTAGTATTATGGCATAGACTTTTAGCAGAAATCTATCTGAAATGGAAAAAAAATCCCTAGTTCTGAGGTCCTTATATAATTCTGTAGAACTGTCCTGTAACATCATCATCCATCATGACAGAATTGTAGTATCACCTATGTTTGAGGGGACCTCTGAAGATCACTTGATCCAACTCCTGCTTTGGTAGGGCCAGCTCTGAAGGTAGATAAGATTGTTCCTGAGTTTGCCCAGCTGAGTTTTGAACATTTCCAAGGACAGAGATTCTATAGCCTCTCTAGTCCACTTTTTCCAATGTTTTATGAACCTCAGTGATTTTTTTTTTTTTCCCCTAATATCTAATCAGAATTTCCTGCATGATAATTTGTCCTTTATTCCTTACCCCATGTCTGTTCACCTCTGAAAGATGTCTACTTCTGTTTGGGAGCTGGTGTTTCCACACATAAAGAGAAGTACGAGGCATTTCATGCAGACAGAGACCTGAACAGATAAAGTCCTGTCTCAGGTCCCTCACTTGGGTTGAGGTCTCTAATTTGCAGAGACATATTGTCCAGCTGGTGCTGGGAACTGTACTCTGCTGCAGGTCATTTCTTTGGTTTTACTGTCTCTAGCAGCCCCATGCTGTCTGAGCAGCTCCTCTAGAATCTCTTCCATGCCTTCTCATGCATTTACTGTCAAAGCTTCATTTGCTCATCCTGGTTGACACATTCATTGTCAGTCCACAGCAATAGCTAAACTGATGCTCTCTTACAGTTGTTGGCATTGCCTGATCAATTAACAAGTGAAGCTGAAGGTGTAGACATACCTTTATCAGGAAACAGCAGAAGCAGAAACCTGGCTTTGTTTTCTAATAACAAATAACTTTCATAGAATCATAGAATAATCATAGAATGGCTTGGGCTGGAAGGGACTTTTAAGATTACCTAGTTCCAAGGCCCCTGCTGTGGGCAGGGACATCTTCCACTATGTTAGGTTCTTAAAGCCTAGTCCAACCTGATCTTGAATGTTTCCAGGGATTGGGTATCTACAGCTTCTCTGAATACTTTTTGCCAGTGTCTCAGCACCCTCATAGTAAATAATTTCTTCCTTCATCCCAGCTGTTAAGCCCCTGCTTGCTGGCCCTGATCACCGTGCTCCTCATCAGCAAAACATGGGTTAATTTTAATAGCATCTATTTCTTTTGCAACTATGGAAGAGTGCAAAAGAGACTGAACAGAATATTGAGACCTAGTTTTCATAGTGATACTTTTTCTAGATGAACTTAACAGCAAAACTTGATGAAAAAGAAGTGGTTTCCTGTATTGATTTACTAGATAAGCTTCTCAATTACCCTTGTTTTGAAATTCTAATTTTATTGAGCTCAACAATACTACTCTTGATTCATGTTAAGGAAGACAAGATTCAGAATGTCCAACAGCTAATCTTAAGAGCTCGCTATTGAAACAATCAGAAATAAGAATATCACAAAGCAAAATTTAAAAATACTCTTTTATTTTCTATAACAAGCTAAATTTAGAGTAGTGCATGATCATTTAATAATTGATTTCTGTTTTCAATATAATCTGCATGCTTCCTGATTTTGGGGTTTTTTTAAATTACGTGACAAATGATGGCTTTATCCAAGTATAAATTTTACAAAACTGTTGCAATTTCAAGTACACAAAACCCCACTGTTTTACCAATGATATAGATATTCATGCATAAGTAATTTTAATAGAACAAGATTCTAGAATTACAGCGAGTCCTTGAAGTGTTTGTATGTTTGGTGAATAATGAATGATTTTTCATTTGCAGCACTGCAACATCTTATTGAGGAATTTTTATCTTTGCTCTGTGGGCTGAAAATCTGCTAAATTGTTCTTCACTTTCTTAACTTAGCTTTGGTATCATTGTCTTTCTGAAGCTGTTGGCATGGATATTCTAAGAAATTGCCTGTGCATTAGGTTTAAATTAGCTGTCATTATTATTCAGAAAATAATGAGACTGAAAGCAAATCATGTCATTAGCAACAGCTTTTGCATCAGTATCATATTTTCTACTCTGTTTACTGCTAAAGGTACAGTTTACTTAAAAAGGAACTGAGAGAAGAAATACTGATAAATGAATTAGGAGTGAACATGGAAAACGTTTAGAATATTACTTTGCTGTAGCATAAGAACATGTTGTTTCAGAAATAGGGTATATGTCCCTTTATGTAAACTGTTTTTTAAAGCTTAAAGCAGGATAGTGCTTTATATATACACAACTGACTTTTCCTAAGAAGTAAAAGACAGTATTTTATAAAACACAGTTGAGGTTCACACACAACAAAACATATCTGAATTTACAAACAAGGAATGAAGAGGGGTTTGTCTCTTTTCCCTGAAAATATCTCTCGGCTCTGCGCATGTCTAATACCTCAAAGAAATCTGTCAAAGTCCTAGGGCTGTAAAGCCCTCCTTCTGTAGTCAGATACTAATAATTATTTTTTCTGTTTATCACAGAGTCTAAATACAAAGAAGACACCTGTAGCAATTGGAAAAAAAATAATAGTAGATGGAGAAAAATTAATCCTTCAAGGATTCTATTCACCTTACCTATATAAAAGTGTATAGTTTGCCAATATTAACCATAGACATGCCTTGTTTTTCTCTACTAGTTATAAAGAAAGCTTAAGATGCTCTTTTTAGATGTAATGTCAACATTTGAGATACATCAGTAAAGAGCAGAAGGACAGGATGAACTCATGAGAAAAAAGACATCAAAAGTAGACAGTTTGGAAAAAAAGGTTTTAACAAAAGGAACCCAATTCTAGAGTGGGATCCAGTAGGAACAGTAAGCTTGGGAACAGAGGAAATATAAAAGGAAAAAGCCTCACAATAGTGGAACTGAGAGATACTGTAAATTAATGTGAGATTAAAGTGTAGAGAGAAAAAAAAAAGTGAAACAAATTGAATATATAAATGTATCTACAATTATTCCTCTTTAAATCAATATTTCTAATATAGGTAAAGTGCAGTATTTGCTCTTAATAAACTGTCTATGTATTAAAATGTGAGTTGTCTGTAAGGAATATCTCCTTTTGGGCTCTTTTTTATTGTAAATTTTCTGCAGAAAATAAAGAGTTCCGAACCTGAAGTATTATACAGCTACATATTAAAAAGAAAAACAATAGAATGTTTATTTATTCCACTAAAGGAAAAATGGATTCACTATAATCCTTTAATTGATGTCCATTTTACATTTTAGGTAAAGACTGAGCAATAGAAATTCCCATAGTCTGAACTACGGCTATTCTTAGCTTCCTAAGGTCCATCACTCTACCAGCCATTCCAGTGTCTCCTTCTGCCATTAACGTCTGAATTTGAAAATGCAAAGGTTACCTTCCCTGCTATGCACATTAAATTTCTATTTTTAAAACTACTGAACAGGGCATACTTTCAGTGATACTTCTACCTCATCACTCTCCTAACTTCCAGTGGTTCATGGCTCAGGCATAAACTAGACTACTATTAAAGCACATCTCTCTACTGCTTAAAAGTGAGC
Source organism: Burhinus bistriatus (assembly GCA_013397275.1). Classification (NCBI taxonomy): domain Eukaryota; kingdom Metazoa; phylum Chordata; class Aves; order Charadriiformes; family Burhinidae; genus Burhinus; species Burhinus bistriatus. The sequence goes on along the minus strand of VYXH01012193.1, from coordinate 268,663 downwards.
CAAAGAAGTTTATCCTCCAGTCTTTGACATCTAAATTAGATGCTTAAAGGTAGTCACAATTGGTTTATAAACACAGATAAGCATCTGGAAGTAATTTGAAGCTCCCTAGCCTAAGATGTGTGTGTCAGACAGATGAGAACACAGGAGAGACCTGTGTTCTGGCACAGCAACAGCTGAAGGTCAGGCTATCACAACAATATTGGAAAAGTCATCAGATAACTAAGTATGGGAAAATGATTCAAGGCCATCTTGTAGCTATAGAGCTAATTTGTACAGTTCCTTTATTTTTCTGAATTTGCTTTCACAAAATTACAAATAATTCTTAAATATACAAACTGTGTTATGCATCTGACTCAGTTCCAGATTTATCTATAGTTAGACGCTTACATCTGGAGGTCTTCACATGAAGTAGGGGTCTTAACTCTCATTTTAACCACTGTGGATCTCTTCGGTACAGTCAAGGTTATCTATGGAGCAATTCAGTTCAGTCTTATTAGGCATTTAGAAGTCAGTTCAGCTGCCTGAATGTAGTATTTTTGAGCTATCTTAGGTTATCTGAAAGGTTCAGAGGCAGTTGGCAGATATGACCGTGGGAGACAGGAACCTTTCTGAAGTGGCAGCTGGAAGCCAGGTGGGATACTTTAGGACATCTCAAATAACATTTGGTAGGAAATACATGGGCAACTGAACTGAGACCATAATGTCTGTATTGTTTTTCTTCAGTTGCCTTTTATTTTAGCTAATTAAAACTATGCATGTAATTACAACAAGCAAACAAAACCTATGATAGTGTTACAAATCCTTCTGAACGTTTACCGTGTTACAATATTATGACTCTCTTTTCATACACATAATATCCAGTTTTTCAGAGTTGATTAAGGTACCTAAAGAGAAGAGTAATGTTAGAGAGAGATAAAAACTAAGAACAGTCAATGGAGAAAAGATATCTTTGAAATGTAAAATGAGATGGCAAGCTGATGAAGCAGAGAGGCAGAAAAAGGTTGTTCCAAATGGCAGTAGCTACAAGGTTTCTAATACCTGTAAGGGTAAGTGCAGATGGGAGAATATAGGCAGAGTAGATTGCTAATGAAGGAAAAAAGAGAAATTCAAAAAGCACACTTTAGAGAAGCTTGATAGAGATCTTTAAAACACTGGCAGCAGATTATAAGTGAGACAAAGTAGAGATAAAATGGACTGAATGCAGGAACAATGATCTTTTCACGTGGATGACTGCAACTCCTGTTCCTTATATACATGAGAAAAGAGATAATAGTTTTCTTTATTTCTTTTTATTAGAAGTTGGACCAACTTGGAAAGTCATGGGAGGAGGAAATGATAATAAAGAGCAGAGAAAATGATGAGTCTGTGATAGTCCAGGGGTCTACCTACACCACAAAACAGAAAAGGAAAACATAAATAAAGACTGTACAGTTCTTAGACATGCTTATATCTGGCAGTGATGAACTAGGAGAACTTGTGTTCTGGAGTCTGAATAAAACCCGAATGGAAAACAATTTGACCAATTTCCCCTCTGAAATTTGGAGCATTCTGTATTTAAGACACATCTATCTCCTGCTTCCCAGGTAAGTATGAGAACCAGATTTGAGTACGCCATCTACTCATTGACTGCTCTTCCTATGAAACAAGGATTTGGGCTATCTTATCATAAGCACAGCTAGTTTAGTAATTATGCAGTAATTATACAGTAATTATGCAACTTCATTTTAACACAATCTCCATAAATGGTTAGAGGAAGTATCTCTCATGCTTGCCTTCTCTTACATCCTTCCCAAGATACCCTGTAGCGTAATGGGCTAGATGGACCTTTGGACTCAGGACAGATATTCTTCTGTTCTTTGCCACAGTAGCCAAGAAGTTTATCATTGTGTAATGTTAAACTCCAGGCAACCTAAAACAAGAACACACAGTTTTTCCTTCATGCAGGAAGTCCCAGCAACGTAGTCATAGTCATAATCATAATTCCTACATGATCATCTTCTGCTTGTACAATACACATATTTCTAAATTTATTTTGGTCCCAACAAGAAGGGCAATATAAACTTAGCTGTATGAATAATGTAAAAACATTTAATTGGGAACACTGAATCTCCTGGTAGTTAAAGTACTTTCTTGGCAAATGGGAGATGGGGATGCTAGTGGGACATACAGATGCATCTTCAGGATGTAGAAACACTTAAACCAGAACTGTTCTGTGTGTAATGCTGGATAAATATCCAACTAAGATATGAAATGCAGTTACTGTATATTCAAATCATATGTTTCTTAGTGTAGGTGGTGTCTAAAACTTAGGATTGTCTGAAATACAGGTGTTGATCAGATAACTGAATAATTAAGTAGTGCAGGTTCAATCTGGAGCAGGCCCCATTTAGAATTTCAGAAGTCTGAATCTGAAGAAAAAAACAACCAAGCCCAAAAAACAAACCAACATGTGGCTCTGGAGAACAAATCCCACATCTTCTTGTTCAAAATGCTCCTTGTTAGCAGCATTGCTTTGTAAGTATGGAATTTAGAATAATCCCTGAGCAAGATGTGAAAACAGAAATGATGTCTAGGAAATTCACCATAGGAACAATGGGCCATTTGAAGCTCAGCTAGTGTTAAACGTTAAGAGAAATGTGAAGAAGCATTAGAACAGCACAATTAGATCTAGACCAAACAGTACTTTGGTCTCTGGCTCAAAACTATGGGTATCTACAAAGAAAGCTTGGCTGTTCCTGTTATTTCTGCCACACTGCTGTTGGAAATAACTGCTCTGTAATTACTTAAGATTTTGACTAGTTACAGTTGGTCCAATATACTAATTAAGAAACCACATTGTAATTTCAGAGTACTGCACTGTATGGAAAAGGAGAAAGTGTTGTATTTTTTAATTTAATGTAATGTAATGTAATGTAATTTAATTTAATTATTTTATTTTATTTTATTTTATTTTATTTTATTTTATTTTATTTTATTTTTTTAAAGTGTTAGATGCAGAACAGATAAAACTATAGATTCGGAACTGATCAGAACCTTAAAAGCCAGTAATGCAGTTTTGGGAAACGCTTTAAAACCTTTATAAAAGCATAAATTTGTAACAGCAGTCTTTGATAAAAATCTAAAAACAAAATTATCTGCCAGGCATATATTATGCAGCCTGGCACAGGTTGACACTCATGAGAGAGCGAGAATAATTTGGTTCTTTGGGTATCACAGAGATTCCAAAATGCTAGACAACAAGAAGCAGAAATGCATGCAGATGTCACAGTCAGAGTCTAGTAAAAACAATCACAGAGCTGCATGCAATATATAATACAGTCAAATCAAACCAAAAACATCAACAGAGCCTAGACAATGTGCAACATACAGAAAAAACTGCAAGAAATGTAACAAGTCACATCACTCCATAAGTATCAAAAGCTACAAATAGCAGCAGAAGAAAGAGAGAGGCAGATCTCCTGCCTCAACTGATTTCTCCATAAAACACATAACCAAAATGTCCTAAAATATTTTGGGCAATCTTCCTGAAAAGAAATAGGATGTGAATTGGTTTTAAGCAGGATATGAGTGCTTTCTAAAGGAGCCATAAAAAGTGCACCCATGGTTATATAAGTTTAATGTACCTTGCATAAATGTATGGATATATCTCAAATCAGAAAAAAAAAAAAAAAACTTGTTGTGAAAAGTATTGAATTAAAAGAAAAGACACCTAATAGAATTAAATGCACAATATGGTCTCAATATATTGACAAGGGCATAATACTTGGAGGCAGGTAAGAAGTGATGTGTGAAAGGTGTAAGAGTTGCAAAACTAATCTGAGTGATAGTGGGGATATAACATTGGATTAAGGCTGTTTTAATCTGAATTTTTTTTCAATTTATACTCACAAGGAAATTCTAATTGTGTGATAAATAAGGCTGAAAAAAGGGACTGGATAAGCTTATTTTCCAGTTGGCCTGGTCCATATGGGATTTTTAAGGAAAACGACATGACTCCTTGTTTATGAAGAAACTGAAATAATCAAATATATAAAAAAATTAATGTCTGGCACTACTTACCAGCAGAAAAAGCTCTGTGGAAATGGCAAATCATGTTTCTTAGGTTTAACGGTATTTTTACAGGTACCTTTGGAAAAACCATCCATATATCTCCTAAGAGACTGTTTCCTCAGTCTTATGGGTTTTGTTAAACCTCCGAAGGATTGCACAAGAAAATAAAAACCATTTCAGTGTATAGACAGTTGTATACATAGACTACATGGAAAAAATGGTATGGGGAAGGGGAAAGGAAGAAGTTTCTAAATAGAAACATTAAGAAATTTTGGAGTGCAGCTCTGTTAAAGCAGAAAAATCTAATGGGAGTAACATGCATAGGAGAAAAAACAGATGCAGCAAAATTTACCCAGCTTAAGAAGTACTGAGTGAATAGCCCTAAGGAAAAAAACCTTAAAAATTCGAGGGAACAAATTCCTGAAATCCTTATCTTGAGACAATACTGTACCATACCCAATTGTCTGCCTGTGTCTGTCTTCTGGGACCGTATTATTCCTAAACTCCTACAACTCCATGATCAATATGTCAGATTGCTAGTTTTTACATTAATGGAATTGACGAAAATTTGGCTGCGATTCTCATCTTAGGCATTTGCACTGAACAGAAGCAGGCAATTTTTGGTGCATGAGTTATTTCAAAAAATAAAGATGGTACCTTAGGGTGAGATAAATTTGCATTGAGCAATGTCTATTGACTATACAGGATGTCTAGGCTTATGAACTAAAAGCAGACACCTACAATTTTAGGAAGTAAAAAAATCACACTGTGTATCTTTAGGCTTACATTCAGAAGTATGATTTTCTTTATAATGAATATATGCATTTTTTCCTGCTTATTTCTTTATTTGTAGCAATCACTATGAAAGAGAAGTAATAATATTAACTAGAAAGCTATAGAAAAAAACCCTTCTAAATATTTTTTTTTTCTTTTATTTTCCAGGTATAAATTTACAATCCTCTCATATAATCTGAAACCATATAGAAATTCAGAAAAAAAAAGAAAAAAAAAGTGGCTGTAGATATATCATTTAGGAATTTGACAATATCTGTATTTTGGTGTTGTAACACATTAACAGTCAAAGAATTCTCCTAGATTTATAAGTGTAAAATGCTTTGGAGTTGTGCTTTTCACATTTTGCTATATATTTCAGCCCCAAAATTACAGATTTCTTCATTTAAAATAATTTCCTTCTTTGTCACATTAAACGGTAATCATCAGATAACTTCTGGTATTTTCTGTCATTTGTTTGCTTTCCTTCTATCTTAAGGTGTCCAATTTTCTTTTAGCAATGGCTGCTTTAGAGGGCAATCTTGAAGAATGAGTATAACCACAAATATAACAGATGTCTCATCAAATTAACTTCAATTGCTTCTATATGACCTCTGTCGAGGAAGTAAGAATCAAATTGAAGTCAGCAAGAGCAGCTGCAGATTCTGCTGTTAGATAACAGTGACCTGCATTCCCAAGGGTACTGCCCATAAATAAGAGAATTGTGGTCCTGCAAACAATAAATGTGATTAATGCCAGAATAACTTAGCAAGCATAGCTTCAGCCACATAGTGATGTGACATCTTGGGTCAGAAAGAATAGATTCAGTAACAACAATTAAAATACATCCACTAGGTAAGCAAATTTCAGCTAGACTCAGGAGAGAACCATATACTGAATTTAATGCTATTGTGACTTTATCATCTTTGTGGGTTTTGTTTCTTCTTCTCCACTTCTTATATTCTTTTTCTCTCTCTTATTTCTTCTAAGTATTTCTTCTAAGTATCTATATATTTTAGGCAGCCTATATGTATCTATATATATGTATCAGTTCAGGTATCTAATGAATGATCTAAATGTCAAAAAAGTGTGAGAATATCTCTCCCTTGCGTCTCTTTTTACAGAGTTGAATCTAGATAGGATGAGAGATGGCAGATACTATAGAAAACACTAGATAGCATATTGATAAATATAAGTTTGGAAAAATAGAGCTGGCATGGGTTAATGATCTGAGTATTTGGATATATAATGATCCAATGATCTACAGGCTGCCCGATCAAGGGTAGCCTATTGACAAAGCCTTCTTACTCCAGCTATAGAAGGCAACATGCTCATAGGGTCTCATCCTGCTAGGGGGCTTCAGGCACCCTGACATCTGCTGGAAAAGTAGCATGGCAAGCTGTAGGCAATCCAGGAGACTCCTGGAATGTGTTGAGGATAACTTCCTAAGCCAGGTAACAGACAGCCCTACCAGAGGGGATGCGATACTGGACCTGTTGGTCACTAGTGCAAATGAGTTAATTGGTGACGTCAAGATTGGAGGCAGCCTGGGCTGTAGTGATCATGCACTGGTGGAGTTTGCAGTCCTGAGGGATATGGATCAGGCAAAGAGTAAAGTCAAGACCCTGAATTTTAGGAGTTAGTCAATAGAACCCCCTGGGAAACTGCCTTCAGGGACAATGGAGCAGAACAGATCTGGCAGATCTTTAAGGATGCTTTCCACAGAGCGCAAGAGCTCTTGATCCCCACATGTAAGAAATCAGGAAAGGAAGGCAAGAGACCAGCATGGCTGAGTTGAGACTTTCTGGTCAAACTAAAGAAGGAAATGCACAGGCAGTGGAAGCAGGGACAGGTATCCTGTGAAGAGTATAGGGATGCTGCCCAGTTGTGTAGGGATGGGGTCAGGAAGGCCAAGGGCCAGATGGAGCAGAATTTGGCAAGGGATGCAAAGAATAATAAGGGCTTCTGAAGGTATGTCAGCTAGAAAAGAAGGTCAAAGAAAGCATATGTCCCCTGATGAGCAAGACTGGCAAAGTGGTAACAATGGACGAGGAGAAGGCTGAGGTACTCAACACCTTTTTTGTTTCAGTCTTCACTGGCAGCCTCTCTTGCCACACCTCTCAAGTGGATGGATGACAAGGCAGGGACTGGGGGAGCAAAGTCCCTCTCGCTGTAAGAGATGAGGTTTGTGACCACCTGAGGAACCTGAACATACAGAAGTCTATGGGACCTGACAAGATGCAACCTAGAGTCCTGAGGAAATTGGCTGATGTACTTGCCAAGCCACTCTCCATCATATTTGAAAAGTCATGGCAGTCAGGTGAAGTCCCCGGTGACTGGAAAAAGGGAAACATTGCACCCCTTTTTAAAGCAGGTAGAAAAGAGATCCCTGGGAAGTACCACCCTGTCAGCCTCACCTCTGTGCCTGGAAAGATCATGGAACAGGTCTTCCTAGAAGCTATGCTAAGGCACATGGAGGACAGGGAGGTGATTTGAGACAGCCAGCATGGCTTCACCAAGGTCATGTCCTGCCTAACCAACCTAGTGGTCTTCTATGGTGGAGTGACTACACCAGTGGACAAGGAGACAAGGCAAGAGCTACGGATGTAATCTATCTGGACTTCTGTAAGGCCTTTGACACAGTCCCCCACAACATCCTTCTCTCTAAATTAGAGACATACGGAATTGCTGGGTGGACTGTTCAGTGGATGAAGAATTGGACGGATGGTCACATCCTGAGAGTAGTGGTCAATGGCTCAATGTCCAGATGGAGACTGGTGACAAGAGGTGTCAGTCAGGGGTCTGTATTGGGATCAGTAATGTTTAATATCTTTGTCAATGACATAGACACTGGGATTGAGTGCACCCTTAGCAAGTTTGCAGATGACACCAAGCTGAGAGGTGCAGTTGACATGCCTGAGGGATGGGATGCCATCCGGAGGAACCCGGACAAGTTCAAGAAGTGTGTACCTCATGAGATTCAACAAGGCCAAGTGCAGGGTCCTGCTCCTGGGTTGGGGTAACTTCCAGTATCAATAGAGACTTGGGGATGATGGGATTGAAAGTAGCCCTGCCAAGAAGGACTTGGAGGTACTGGTGGATGAAAAGCTGGACATGAGCTGATGATGTACATTCGCAGCTAGACCCCACCTGCAGTAGTGCATCTAGCTCTGGAGTCCCCAGCTCAGGAAAGACATGGACCTGTTGGAAAGTGTCCAGAAGAGGACCAGAAAAATGGTCAGAGGGATGGAGTGCCCTCCCTATGAGGACAGGCTGAGATAATTGGGGTTGTTCAGCCTGGAGAAGAGAAGGCTCCAGAGAGACCTTATTGTGACATTTCAGCACCTAAAGGGGGCTGATAAGAAAGATGGGCTCAGACTTTTTAGCAGAGCCTGTTGCGACCAGACAAGGTCTGATGGCTTTAAACTAAAAGCAGGTAGATTTAGACTAGATAGAAGGAAGACATTTTTTTAGAATGAGGGTGGTGGAACACTGGAACAGTTTGCCCATAGAGACAGGTAGCCCAGGCAATGCTACAGGCTTGGGGAGGAGCAGCTGGAAAGCTGCCTGGCAGAAAAAGATCTGAGGGTCCTGGTGGACAGACAGCTGAACATGAGCCAGCAGTGTGCCCAGGTAGCCAAGAAGGCCAACGGCATCTTGGCCTGT
>VYXH01012193.1:248331-259930 GCA_013397275.1 Burhinus bistriatus | reverse complement strand
CCCCAGGTGTAAGAAATCAGGAAAGGAAGGCAAGAAACCAGCATGGCTGAGTTGAGACTTTCTGGTCAAACTAAAGAAGGAAATGCACAGGCAGTGGAAGCAGGGACAGGTATCCTGTGAAGAGTATAGGGATGCTGCCCAGTTGTGTAGGGATGGGGTCAGGAAGGCCAAGGGCCAGATGGAGCAGAATTTGGCAAGGGATGCAAAGAATAATAAGGGCTTCTGAAGGTATGTCAGCTAGAAAAGAAGGTCAAAGAAAGCATATGTCCCCTGATGAGCAAGACTGGCAAAGTGGTAACAATGGACGAGGAGAAGGCTGAGGTACTCAACACCTTTTTTGTTTCAGTCTTCACTGGCAGCCTCTCTTGCCACACCTCTCAAGTGGATGGATGACAAGGCAGGGACTGGGGGAGCAAAGTCCCTCTCGCTGTAAGAGATGAGGTTTGTGACCACCTGAGGAACCTGAACATACAGAAGTCTATGGGACCTGACAAGATGCAACCTAGAGTCCTGAGGAAATTGGCTGATGTACTTGCCAAGCCACTCTCCATCATATTTGAAAAGTCATGGCAGTCAGGTGAAGTCCCCGGTGACTGGAAAAAGGGAAACATTGCACCCCTTTTTAAAGCAGGTAGAAAAGAGGTCCCTGGGAAGTACCACCCTGTCAGCCTCACCTCTGTGCCTGGAAAGATCATGGAACAGGTCTTCCTAGAAGCTATGCTAAGGCACATGGAGGACAGGGAGGTGATTTGAGACAGCCAGCATGGCTTCACCAAGGTCATGTCCTGCCTAACCAACCTAGTGGTCTTCTATGGTGGAGTGACTACACCAGTGGACAAGGAGACAAGGCAAGAGCTACGGATGTAATCTATCTGGACTTCTGTAAGGCCTTTGACACAGTCCCCCACAACATCCTTCTCTCTAAATTAGAGACATACGGAATTGCTGGGTGGACTGTTCAGTGGATGAAGAATTGGACGGATGGTCACATCCTGAGAGTAGTGGTCAATGGCTCAATGTCCAGATGGAGACTGGTGACAAGAGGTGTCAGTCAGGGGTCTGTATTGGGATCAGTAATGTTTAATATCTTTGTCAATGACATAGACACTGGGATTGAGTGCACCCTTAGCAAGTTTGCAGATGACACCAAGCTGAGAGGTGCAGTTGACATGCCTGAGGGATGGGATGCCATCCGGAGGAACCCGGACAAGTTCAAGAAGTGTGTACCTCATGAGATTCAACAAGGCCAAGTGCAGGGTCCTGCTCCTGGGTTGGGGTAACTTCCAGTATCAATAGAGACTTGGGGATGATGGGATTGAAAGTAGCCCTGCCAAGAAGGACTTGGAGGTACTGGTGGATGAAAAGCTGGACATGAGCTGATGATGTACATTCGCAGCTAGACCCCACCTGCAGTAGTGCATCTAGCTCTGGAGTCCCCAGCTCAGGAAAGACATGGACCTGTTGGAAAGTGTCCAGAAGAGGACCAGAAAAATGGTCAGAGGGATGGAGTGCCCTCCCTATGAGGACAGGCTGAGATAATTGGGGTTGTTCAGCCTGGAGAAGAGAAGGCTCCAGAGAGACCTTATTGTGACATTTCAGCACCTAAAGGGGGCTGATAAGAAAGATGGGCTCAGACTTTTTAGCAGAGCCTGTTGCGACCAGACAAGGTCTGATGGCTTTAAACTAAAAGCAGGTAGATTTAGACTAGATAGAAGGAAGACATTTTTTTAGAATGAGGGTGGTGGAACACTGGAACAGTTTGCCCATAGAGACAGGTAGCCCAGGCAATGCTACAGGCTTGGGGAGGAGCAGCTGGAAAGCTGCCTGGCAGAAAAAGATCTGAGGGTCCTGGTGGACAGACAGCTGAACATGAGCCAGCAGTGTGCCCAGGTAGCCAAGAAGGCCAACGGCATCTTGGCCTGTGTCGAGAATACTGTGGCCAGCAGGAGCAGGGAAGTGATCGTGCCCCTGTACTCAGCGCTGGTGAGGCCGCAGCTCGAGTACTGTGTTCAGTTTTGGGCGCCACAGTACAGGAGGGACATTGAGGTGCTGGAGCGTGTCCAGAGAAGGGCAACAAAGCTGGTGAGGGGTCTGGAGAACATGTCTTATGAGGCGCGGCTGAAGGAATTAGGATTGTTTAGTCTGGAGAAGAGAAGGTTGAGGGGAGACCTTATTGCTCTCTACAACTATCTGAAAGGAGAGTGTAGTGAGATGGGTGCTGGTCTCTTCTCCCAAGTAACTAGCGATAGGACAAGAGGAAATGGGTTCAACTTGCACCAGGGGAGGTTTAGGCTGGACATTAGGAAAAATTTTTTCACTGAAAGAGTTACCAAACATTGGAAGAGGCTGCCCAGGGAAGTGGTTGAGTTACCATCCCTAAGTGTGTTTAAAAGTCATGTAGATGTGGTGCTTAGAGACATGGTTTAGTGGCAGCCCTGGTAGAGTAGGGTCAATGGTTGGACTGGATGATCTTAAAGGTCTTTTCCAACCTAAACGATTCTATGATTCTATGGTAGATGTCCCATCCCTGGAAACATTTAAATTCAGGTTGGATGGGGCTCTGAGCAAGCTGTTCTAGTTGATGATGTCCCTGCTTATTTGTAGGAAGGTTGGACTAGACGACCTTTAAAGGTCCCTTCCAACCCAAACTATTCCATGATTTTATGATTCTTTGATTCTATGATTTATGCAACTTCTTGAGCAGGCTTTGCTGCTCTCAAAAAGATCTTTACTTTTGCCATTTAATATCTCAATATATGTGCATAGTAGGTGAAGTGACTGGAGAGTAGAAGTGTTCAGACTTTTGAGGTCGGGGTAGTCATGAGAGTACAAGGGCAATGCCCATATAACTTTCAGATTTAGTTGAAGTGATATATCAAGAGTGCTACCTTCCTTTTGATATTTCTCAATCAGATGAATGCTCAGGATTTTTTTATGTGTGATGATGAGGACACTAGGAATGTGTCCGTGAGTGTATCTTATCACATCACAAGATTTTGCACAAATACTTAGAAAAGTGCTTTTTACAGCGGCATAGGTCAAAACTACTTCATCCATATACTGATTTATGTTTCCACTTTCAAAATTACTTTAGATATGGGCCAGTTTCCAGAAGTGATTAGGTAAAGTTACAGATGCACCAATTGTTTTCCAGATCTCTTGAAGTCCTACTATCATTGTTCTAAATGAGCACCAACCCCTTTCATGTAAAATCATCTACTGGTGTTAGATACAAACAATTTCACAAAATATGTACTAGTCCTCAAATCTTACTAGTAATGGTATTTTTATTTAACAATGAAAACCAGTGGTGCACATATATTCTGCTTTAATTTAGTTTTTCATCACTGTTTTACTCGTTGCTGGCAATTCTTAGTCTTTCATAGGATTAGAAAAGAATATGGACTTATTCTTGGAAAGACCATGGTCAGGTGTGTTCAAGAATTGAGGCGGATTAAATCTCCTAAGACAGACATAAAACCTGCCATGTTTCAAAGTATTCCAATGATGTTTTAAGGTACCACAGCTTCATTGTGAATTTAGACTGACTGTGTCACATACCTGTATGTCCTCCAGCAATGAAAATTACCATCCTACCCAACATAATAAATAATTTTTGAAACATTATTTGAAATAATTTTGAATATTATTGCTCTGAAAGTCAACATGCAAAAATATAACATCCATATCTCTATAAAAGATGGTATAAACCCAAAAGGTTTATAAACTCAAATAGTTGGTATAAACCCCCAAATAATGCTATATATTAGATGCAACTTTAATTCATAAGCAACTCCATCAGACATATGTTGGAAGAGATTGTCAGAGAAGACAAGGAAGGAGTACAGAGTGTAACCCTGTAGTCTGTTAAGTATAATACTGTCACTACTAGTAGAAATTCAGAGCTTGTTCATTAACATAAGCTTGAGTTCTGGATTTGCCAATCTCTGTCTAAATTTGTATGGGCTTGTTTGTGGTTTGTTTTAGCTTGCTCAGTTGTGACCTCAGTTGTTTACCTGTGACCAGGTGGCTAAAACATAATTTGTCTAATTTTCACTTCGTTTTCTATAATTGTGTGCCCTAATACCTCTTGTTAATAATTTTGATATAAATGCTAACCACATAGTTAGGCTGTGTAGAATGACCTATCTGGAACACTAGAATAATGATCCTGAGTAAAGTAGCACAGGCATGGGATGACAGCAAAGGCTTCAAACATCTGGGTGTAGGATGATATGGGAAGTCCCAGGGCTGTCAAAAACTCAACAGTGCTCAGTTAGTGGCAGTAACACAGATTTAGGAACTGGGTGAAAACTCATTTCAGGGATTATGAAAAGCGCAAATACAAAGTATCTCATATTTTTAGCATGTACCATATATAGTAAAGTAAGATGTAAAACAAGGTTGCAGACTGATGAAGAAAGAGTAAAGTGTAAAGAAATTTAGAAAAGACACAGAAATGACCCCAAGTAAACTCAGCCTGGAGACTAAAAAAACCTCCAAACCAATCAACCAAAAAGATCCACAACATTGACCTTATGCTTCTGTTGTCAAAAACAATGTAGACAACCCCATCATTAACATCACACTCCTCTTGAGGAAAAGCTCAGGATTATGCCAACCTGATATTCCCCCCACTGTGGCTAAACCTATCAATTTAAGGATTTAGAGGAATAGTGAGAGGGTGAGTCGTAATTTACTATACCTGGACTAACAGTATCAAATACTTGCTTCATTTTGATTGCACTTTTAAAAATTTAATTAGACTAACAATAAATTCTTGGTTTCACATCTAAGCTGTGTTTCTTATATGTCACAACATGATTTTGAGTGTAGCAGAGGAGAGAGATTAGAAAAGACATTTGCAAAATAAAAAGAAAAAATCAGAGATGATTAGTAGAAATAATAAAAAGACTAATCAGGAAAAAAACATCTTCATTATGTGACACCAATGGAAACACATGACTGACAGCTGTACAGATATGACCTATTTAATTTGGGTAACTTTTCCAGTATGTTCAGAGGGGAAACAGAATTTGTTGCTTGCCACCCATGCTTCAATGATGAACCAGGCCTAGTCCAAACCCTCCAATACATGAATGTAATGCAGATTCTGCATCAACATGCGTTTAATACGGCAGTTGTTTCCTTATAAAGTATTTGCTTCTTTGCACTCATACAAATAATCTTCTCTTCTATTTTTATTTTTCACTCATTCTTAATGCTGGATCTTACTCTGCCCTATTAAAAAAAAGATTTGGATAAATCAGTGGACTACAGAAGTTTTAAAACCATGTTTGGTGTATGTATGACAGTGACATTGAGTGTATATAGATATCTACAGTTTCTAATATGCTGTGTTCTAATTAAAAATATTTTACTAGACATTTTCTGATTTCTTTCAGAAAATATTTTGAGGTAAGCAAGAAGAAAAAACATTTTTTCAGCCAACTAAATAAAACACTTTCTTCCTGTCCTAAAAAATTCTACATAATTATCTACTCATTAAGATCTCGGGCAAACACACAGATTAAATTCCATCTCAGCACCTAAGTAATCTATAGTAACCTTTTTTAAAGTACAACTACACTGTGAGTAGTTATTGTGTGAAGTGTTCATACTTAAACAAAAATATTTGTTATAACTGGCAAATTTAAGTAAGATTCGCAACCTGGAGTGTTTATTCTGAGCAATGATAACGTGGGTACAATTAATTATTAATAAGTCTATTACTACAAAACAATATAACCTCTTTTGTCTAATTTTACTTGTATTTAGAATATCTCTCTGTGGGTCAGAGAACAGAAAAAAAGTCATCTTTCTTCTCTGTGGTCTCTTTCATTTCTGTACTTCAAAGGTATGACTCAAGAATAGTGGTTATTAATGTTTGTCTACCTTTCATCATGGAGATTAAAATATGCTGTAAAACGGTGTTTTAAAGTCTATGAACTAACCCTTTTAATTTTTTTTTCTTATAGCAAAAGAGAATCTTACTTGGGATTACATTAGTATGTGATATTAAAAATACATTACCATGTATACAAGGATTAATTACCCACATTTTAGATGTTTTCCACAGTCTCCAATGTGAAGCTTTAGGTATTAATCTGTTAAAGGAATAGAAAGTCAGAAACTGGTTAAAATAATGTAAGTTATGAAGTATATGCATCTATTTTCGCTACTCTTTTTTTTTTATTAGTGTATATGAAATCTAGTATGTTAACAAAAGATAGTATTTCCTTTTTTCTTCTTCTTTCGTTTTCCTGAATTCATCTACCCTAAACTTGTTCTTGTTTCTCTACCAGATATATTTCATAAGTGATTTTCTACATACGCATTTGTGTTGCTGTTTTTAGATAAAAAAATATGTGTGTTTTACACCAATATTTGGCTGTCCAGGTTATAGCTTTATACATTCAAAATATAAAATAACTGTAGAATAATATTTATATACTTTCTCCTCTGTGTTTAAAGTCGTTAAATTCTGTGAGGATATGTGCACAAGTCTAAATTGAATGCCTGCTGATTTCAGAAATTAAAGTGCACAGTAAATTATATCTTCAAAGGTGTGTGATTGTTATGTATGCCTACCTAAACTGAACTTCAGCGTTTTCAAAATAAATGTCTGAAAATGTAACATTTCAAAGTAATTTTCCACATTAATCAGCTTCAACCATAATCTTACAATATAATTAGGTTGGTATTTTAACTGTTGTCTCCCCATTTAGAATGTCCGGGAAGTCATGGGTTTATTTTTATAACATATTTTAAAGTTTTATTCATGTTTGGGGATGAAGTTGTAAAAAAGTCAAATGGCAATTATTTCAATATTGTGTTCTGAAGTCTGTGCATTACTATAATGATTTATAAGGTAAAAAGTATGACTTACTGCAGCCTAAAAAGGATAACAAAGGGAATTTAATATTTTGTCAGAATTCTGAAACAAATCCAGGTGAAATAAACTTAGAAAACAGCAGAGCCTTGATAAACAGTTTTCCACCTACTATGATGGAAACTTAAAATGGAAAACTCTGTTCTGTAAAATTACACTCTCTAACACAAGAAGCTCGTTATCATCATGGATAGACCTAACGTCATCCAACAGATGCACCACGGGGCACAGCCGAGGCCCTCAGCCAAGATGGTGGTGCCTTGTGGAAAAGGTCGTTAAGAAAGGGTAAAAAATGTTGTGCAGGCAGTGAGGAGTGAGGAAAAAAATGAGTATGTTTAGCATGTTAGTAGTATGATAGCCAAGGAAATACAGAATACAACTCACAGTGACTTAATTGGTATAAGAATTAGATCTAGAAACTGAGTATGCCATCTCTTTGGACATGGCCCCATGTATGGTGTCTATTAGACTTATTCAGAATGCTATGAAAAAGAAGCCAACTGTTTTGAGTACAATACCAATGAAAACTCAAAGACCTACTCTAAACTACAGCACCACCAAGGACGGAAGCTCAGTTATTGTTGTCCTGTAGAGAAGCAGCCGTTGCTAATCTACCTTTGGAGCATAGCATGTTGTTCCTTTCATATTTAGTACACTGGTGAGATGATCCATCCTAGGTGAACAGACCCTACTGCAGGAGAATTTGGGCAGATGTCCTGACTTCCTTTCTCGCTACATTGCCGTCTTGTTGCCTTTTCTAAGTGGCTTCTCCGACAACAGTGTTGAATGCTACGTAGATGTTTCTTGGTCTCAATCCTTAGTAGATATTGCTGGAGCAAAAAAAGATGAGCTACTTACTCATCTGGGGGAAGGTGTTTCATCCAGGGAAAATTATAGGGGAAAATGACCAGAGATAGCATATTCTACATTTACTGTCTATTATCTAAAGCCAGGGAGGATAACTACCAGGTGAAGCCCAAGTAATAGCTGAATCTTTGCAACAGAAACTGTCAATAACATGCCTTTTATATCCAGTTTCATTAATAAATCTGGACAAAGCTACTTTCCCTAAAACTGCTTCAATAATGTCTGCTAATTGTTAAGAGATTTTGGCCATTTTTTAAAATGACAATTTAATGGTGATATTGTATTTCAGAGAGTATTTTTGGGGTTTTATTGGATCAATGTGTTACTTATTTTATATTTCTTTTCAGCTTGTGTTTGGGTAGCTAGTGTTATAGACAAAAATATAAGTACAATATGAATTTTAAATTTAATGTGTAAGTATTTGTAAACTACATATATTACATTACAATTCATAAATGTATTTCTCATTGGAAGTTGGACATATTTTTATTAACTTCAAACTTAAAACACACTGACTGGACTGAATATTTCCATAATGCCTGATGCAAGTTGTAAGAAAATGACCCTGACAAGTACATGACTTTGTTTTGCTCACATTAAGTCCTAATTTTGTACTTTTCTTCTACTAATCTTTTTAATCCCCCCAGAAGGATCCCTGCATCTGGTTCCTACCAGTGGAACACAACATAGGCAGAAGACTCTCTGTTTGTGAATCCTCATGCTTGATTAGTATATAAAGTTTTTACAAGGTATTTGTGTGAGTGTGAAAAAGCAAATTTTGAATACTGCACAAGCTAATATGTATTTTACAGGTCTTAGTTTCTCTAGAACTGATACCTCAAACAATATGAGTGTAGCTTAGTGAGGAAAAAGATAAATATATCCTAAATTTTCTAGTCTTTGTACTTCTACTGAGACTGAAAGACCAATTTATCTGTAACACTCCGCTAGCTTTAAGAATTCTGGATGTTCCTTGGGAATGACAGTATTTGATGTATCTGGGCAATCAAAAACTAGGTGTCAGAGTTCAATTCTGTTTATGGATCTGTTCAACAAAAAATCAATAATCAATAAAATAACAATAATCAATAAAATGTAAATAAAATATAAACTATTACCAGAGTAAAACATATAAATGAAATTATAATATGATTTATTAATCATTGAATGCAGTTATGCATTACTTTTTGTTGTAAATGTTACATGACATCCTTGAGAACTTGTGACACTTGTCATTGATCAGGGTGTGTCCCAATGCATGGGAACAAAGATACAGACAAAGGAAAACTACATCATTATCTTTGAGTGTTAGTTACCTATGGTGGGTATTACAGAGGAAGATACAAGATAATATGCCAGGATCAAAGATGTCATAATATAATAGGAAACAACAAAAAAAAAGAAGGAATAAAAGCAAAATTGGGGAAAATTTATTCCTAAATCTGTGAGATTTATAGTTGGTTCATTACCTAAGACATGAAAGTTTATAGTCTTAATATTTTTTTTCAATTTCTTTACAGTAATTCTACATATTCTCCTTATTTATATAAATGTATTGCCTTTTCTTTAACATTGAGATACCTTTCATTTAATTATGCATTATGCATAACATTTCACTTTTGAGTACAGACGCACATTTTTTTGTATAATATCCTTAAATATTCTGGACAACGGTCAGATTTATCAACAGAAGTGTTTACAAAAAACGTAATTTTGAGAAAATTCTCTGGAAATATCGATCTGGAAAGATATTTTGATCTGCTAAGTCAAACATTTGC
Organism: Burhinus bistriatus; assembly: GCA_013397275.1. NCBI lineage: Eukaryota > Metazoa > Chordata > Aves > Charadriiformes > Burhinidae > Burhinus > Burhinus bistriatus. Next base: position 250,393 of record VYXH01012193.1, on the reverse strand, counting down.
AGTATTCATCTTTAATGTACGTAATGAGGAAATAAGGCGTAATTAAGGGTTGGATTAATCTTACCTATATGTAGCTATGTAGAAGTTACACTAGCAGTACTTATCAGTCATTCAATTACCTACAGAACCACCTGCAGGAAGTGATTCAACTCTCCTCTCTTTGTTACTTATGTTTAGAGTAAATGTTACTTTTTACGAGATGCCCCTTTCCGTTGACTGTAGAGGACATCTAGATAAATAGCTTACATTATATGCCTAAGTTTTAGACAGCATCTTGGTAGATGAATGTCACTTTACTCATCTAATCAATATTAAACATTCTCAATTACTATGTATTTATGAACTAATGCTTGATACTGTCAGATGCTTTGAAACTTAAGTATGCTGACAGGAAAGTCTGTAAGGGTGTGAAATTTTAGGTTCAGCCAGAATGCTTGTCAGAGTTGTGGTACCATCACATAAATTACCTTGTAAAAATAAGGGCAAACCAATTGAACCACATTTTGTTGTATAGCTCTGACTTCTATTAAATATATTTTTTTTTAAATTTTATATGCAAGGCTTTGTTCATTCAAAATTCAGCATAACTTTATATTCATATCTTTCAAATACATATCTATTTAAACAACTTCTAATAGATGTAAAGATATTATGCCATGACTTGAGAACATAGACATGCAATAATTTTATGAACTGTATATGTGATCCGGGCAGTAAACTAAAGCTATTTTTGTATTTGATGTAAGACTTAAATTATAAATTAAAAAAAAAAAAAATAGCTTGATAAAATCCTGTGAGGAAGAAAAACAAAACAAAACAAAAAGCCAGTACCACTGGTACTAGATCAACATACTCTGAAACACTGATGAAAAGTCACAACATATAATGAGTTGATGCTGGCCAACAGCTAAACACCTACCCAGTCTCTCACTCACTTCCCTCTCTCTCTGGACAGGGACAAAATAGAAGGAAGACGACTTTTGGATTGAGACAGTAACAGTGAAAAAGGGAAATCAAAAGCAGCATGTGTAAACAAAGGAAACCAAGTGATTCATTCGCTATGGCCCGTGGGCAGGCAGAGGTTTAGCCACTTCCTGGAAAGCAGAACCTCAGCACTTGTAAGGGTTGCTTGGGAAGAGAAATGTCATGACTATATATGTCCTGCCTTCCTCCTCCTTTCCCAGAGCTTTTATTGCTGATCACGATCTCATATGGTATGGAATATCACTTTGGTCAGTTGGATTCAGTCGTCTCAGCTATGTCCATCCCAACTTCTTCCCGAGCCCACTTACTGGGCTGGGGGGAAGGGGGAGGGAGAGTCTTGACATTGTGCATGCACTGTTTAGCAGTAGCCAAAACACTGGTATGCTACCAACTCTGTTTTAGTCACAAATGCAAAGCATAGCACCATAAGGGCTGTTATTGAAGAAAGTTAATTCCATCCCAGACAAATCCAGTATGTAAGGCAGTGGAGGAAATGCAAGATCTACATACTGCATTCAAAAAAGGACTGAGAATCTGAATTTGAAAAGAAAAATGACAATTTAAATGTGGTTTTCTGTGTGGGAAAGGGTGAGGGATTTAAAGAAACTATACTACATTACACTCTTACAAGTTAGCTATGGACATGTTGAGAACCTCCAGCAGAAACCTGACAGAAACTAGATTGATATCTATGCACTGTACTTTATTTTAAAATATATTTTTCCTTTAAATAGATGCTTTTTGTTCTGTAAAAATGAATCTCTTCCTTATAGACACAGTTTGTTAATTTGTTATAAGTGTCACTGCTCCAAGGGGGAGAGGAGGACTAACAACTGAAAAGGTGTATTTAAAGCGAGAACCGTGAATGTCAGAGGGAGAGCTGCCACTCAGGGCACAGTATCACACTGAAAACACTAGAGCAATTCTGCTACAAAGCAAGGACAAAGACTGCATGACATCTGAGAAATGTTTTTCATCAGGGCCATGCAAAGTCAGACCTGTGGTTAACACGGGCCATATTTGTATTTATTCTGGAAAGTACAAAAGTTTCACAAAATAAAATAAATAAAATTATAAA
>VYXH01012193.1:228792-248292 GCA_013397275.1 Burhinus bistriatus | reverse complement strand
AAAAAAAAAAAAAGAAGAAATAGTACTTGAATAAACAGTGAATACTGATCATTGCTACTAATACATATGCAGAAATTTGTTCTAAAAACCTAGGTTTTCTTTTTAAAAAATCTTTTAAAAAGAGTGACCAAGTCAGAATCCCAGCTGATATCAATGTAGTTAACCTTACTGAATGAAGAAAATTAAGCTAATTATTACCTCATGTTTCCATTTTGATCTGGAGTCTGACTATGAATCATTTGTGATTACAAAAAAAAGCTTTATTTATGCATATAATGTGACCATAGCTATACAACATAAGTGTTGAGCCTTATTCTCAGACCAGGAATTATTCAATAACATTATGCATCAGATACTTTCAAAATTTTTCTATGATAATTGTATGATTTTCACATGGAATTCAAGTAAAGAGGTAAAATATAGCAAATAAAGTATTCACTTCAAACTACTGAGTTATGTGTAATTTAAACACTAGATGAACAACTAGAGAAAATTAGCTCTGTATCTTTTAAAATAAAAATAGCTTTTCTCCTTTCATTCTTCTGTCATTCAAACAACCTCAATAACAGCCAAGTAGCAAAGAAAATGGTATACAATATACATGTATTTTAAAATATTAATGTATGATACTGCATTAGAGGAAAATTTTTAGTATGATTTTTTGAAATAACGAATAGCTTATATGTGAGTTCAAACTCGGATATTTTAAATAAAGCAGTTTTCTCCTTGCTCCTAGAATTAAACGAGTTAATGATTTGACCAAGAGAAGGGGCTCTATTAGCGAGATGTTTCATTAACTTGACAGAGAAGTTGTGGTTTGTCATTGCTCAGTACTACTTTCATTACACATTTGAAAAAAGAAGTGTAATACTCAAAAAAAACACAACCAAAAAAAGCCCCCTTCTGTTCTCTTTTGTATCTTTTTAAAAATATTGTTTCTAAGAAAAAAAAAAAAGAAACATACGATAATTAACACTATATTCTGGCCTTACAATACCCTTTTCCTTTGAAGGCATGTAGTCACCTCATCTTTTATTTCCTGTTTTTCTCTACCCTCTTATCAATAAAAAACAGTGCAGTTTTATTATTTTCCAAAGAAAAGTCATTAATAAGCAGAAGATTGAAATATTGAAAAGTTTGACATTAGAAGAAGATAGAGACATAAAACCAGATTTTCTACACATTATTGCCATTAAAATTATTGCTACTGTTATCATTATTTAGATTTATGTGGTAATAAGAAAAAGTCATTAAAAAAAATTTAGGTGTTCTAAAACCAATTAAACTTTCAATCATAATGATGACCACATAATAGCACTAAGTACTGACATACAAGTAACATATTAATTCAAACAGATAATAAATCATATAAAGAAAAAAAAATTCCTTTACACAGAACTGTAACTTTAAATTTCTCTGAAAGAAATAGTTCATCATTGTATCCCAAATGGGTATTTAGCAGACATAATTATACATTATGATAATAACACATGAACTGAATCGGTATCAAAAAAATGGCTGAGGGTTAGATCCCCCCCAGGATTTGTGGTTTAGTTTCTGTTTAAAGTCCTTACACTGAAAATTGAGATTTGAAAAACTCTTATTCATATGTTACTAATTAATTAAATACCTGAATCTTTGCTAGCAATGTTTCCTGAAGTTTTTCAGACGAGTCTAGAACTTGCTAAATTACAGTATCCAACGTTAAATCTAAAGGAGCTTTTAATACGCTAAACACTGTGCTATTTAGGTTCTTTTGTCTCTTGACCCTTTTCTATATGCATTCTCCCTATACAGTCATGGGAATGATTCAGTAAATTAACAGGGAATCTCACAAAGCCACTAAACTGAGTTACAGCTTGAGCAACAAGTACTGAGGAAAGTGCCTGTGTTGAGGTATTCAGAGATTTTTTGTTTGGGGAACCTAACTGGAATGCAGTAAAGAAAATCAAGCATTTAATCTGAAACAACAGGGCATAGGTCACTATTATCTTTCAAAATTCATAATAAAAGGAGCTAAGAAGGTGCTGGTTTCCTACTACACGACACCTCACCCACTGAACACATAGAAAGGAAATGTGAGCTCAGTAAAAGATTAAAATTTATTGAAATTAACATTTTTATCTCTTTATAGAATTCCCTAACCATCAGGATATTATTAGGAGGTATGCATGGGGTTGGAGGAGTCTTCACCAAAACTGTTTGCTCAAACAGTGGAAAAAATGGTTGTTTATGTCTTAGTTCTCATGCTGCTCCATTAGGATAGAAATCTAGGGAGAGAGGGAAGATCCTGTTATACCTCAAAATATATTATAAAAACTTACTTTTTCCTGCCTTAAAATAAGAGTATCAAAACAGCAATACATTCAAACAAAACACAATATTCCCCCGCCTCTTTTAATTTGAATATGCACCCCAAGAATGAAAAAAACACTCATAGTCTGCCGAGACCTGAAGTAGCATTGTTTTTTGACATTTGTAACTGGCTGATCAAATAATTCAATCAAAGTATTCTGGGAAAGGAGTTAAACAATTGGCTCTGAACTCATCTCCGTAGCAATATTTTAGCAAATGCAATTTGCTCTTGATTATCTCATTCCATTTCCTTGTATTGGTGTTTGGAGACAAAATCTTATTTCCCTTTTATTTATGCGCTTATTCTTTTTTCCTCTCTCACAACTTCAGCATCAACAGGGTGAACTAGTATGCAAGGAAACCAGACAAGTCTTGAGGGCAGTGAAAAATGATTTGACATACAGAATAACCACAACTTAGAAGATGATATATTCATTACTTTCTGTCATTTGTTGGTTCTTCTGCTGGCAGGAAGAAATGGCCCTGAATTATGGAGATCTATGGGAATTTTACTTTTTAGTAAAACTTGAATAACTGTTTCTGGAATTATCCCCTTCTATACCCCTGCTACTTTATGAAGCACTATGAAACATAGTAGCAGGAGTAATATAAATAGTAGCTTGATAAAGGATTGGAATAGGTGAAATGGAAGGTGTGAAAAGCCTAAATAAAAACTGACAGCCTTTTGTTCCTTTAAAACGGAAAAGAACATGTTTGCTCCCATGCCACTTGTTACAGCTAGCCAGTAGCCTGACAAGATTTTATAGTGTATCTTTTGAAAACACACCAGTATAGATTTTCATTAAAACATTGTGTCTCGACTAGCATCACTTTTGACATATGAACAGTTTATCAAATACAGTTCAATTTGTAGCAAGAGGGCACTAAACATAAGAAAGTAATGGAAAAATTCTTTTATTTTAATGTGAAGATGTGCTCCAGAAACCTAAGGAATAAAAAAGTTAATTTTTTCGGTTTTTCAAATATTGATTGTTATGTTTGCTTCCTAACTTAAATATCTGTATCTGTGCCTTGACCAAACATCTTCATGGGATACTGAAAACATATGAATTTAATCCAGTGATATCATTCATTATTAAGCTGATTAATGCAGTGTACCAAAGATATTTGCTCACCAGTATTGTAACATATCCTGTAATCTTTAATTATCACATTTGCCTATCTTTTTCTGAAATGTAGTAAAACATACAGTAATCACTCATATCTAATGAGAGTAATTCATAAGGCTATACATGAAAAAACATGAAATGATTTAACATACTCATTGCTCATACTTTGATGGATTCATCTTGCATAACAAATCATAAAAATATTGAAATTACATTGCTGGAAATTTTGTGACGAATCTGAAAGACAGCAAAATAAGACAACATTGTTCTTTCAGACCAACACAGTTTTAAGAAACCTTGGAATCTACTTTAAATTTTGAACTTGTGGAAAAATAAAAATAGGTACAGTTTTATCTGTAATGTGGTTGGTTGTATAACACATCTACCAAAATCACTGTAATACTCTAACTGACTTTTATGGGATTTAGATAAGAAACTTTCCAAAATTTCCCCATGTGTGATGTAACTCTGTCTATCAAGGTAAAGTTAGTGAATTCTTTTTGAATTCTTGGAATGGCATAAAAATAATAAGATAAACTATTTTAAAGTGTAAACCTATGCTCCTAAAACTCCTGCTCAAATTCTGACCCTTTATGTGTTGTAATTGTAGTTCCCAAATGATTATGGAATTACAAAGAAGATAAAAATCCTTATCATTTGGAAAGAAGAAAAAAAAAAAAAAAAGTAGTAAGCTGTATAAAAGACTTAGAGACTTTATTTTAGTGAGTCAGAAAAGAATCCTGAAACCTGCTGGTAATGAAAAACATCCAAAACAACAGTAAGGACACCCTGAAGATTTGAAAGCTAAACAAGATCTCAATATGAGATGATGGACTGGATGTGACAAAGGGCTAAATAGGAAGAAAAGGAAAGCAAGAAGTAGTCAGTTTAGAATCCAAGTGATACAGGAATGAATTATCCTAAATTTCAAGCTTCCATTTAAGCCTGACCAATATGATCACCTGGATACTGCATAAAATAAGTAGAAAAAATTTGGGATACCTGAATACCTGCAGAATCTAAGTCTAAATGTCCCTCTTTAGATAATGCTATAGGGAATTATCTTGGACAATACAGGGCATATCTTTGAACAACTGAAGTTAAACATACAGAAAATTTTTAGATAAGAAGAGTACTTACATCTATTCATTTATTTGTTCGTTGAGAGTTAGGAAGTCTTGGAAAGCAGAGTGACAGCTTTCCAAGTCTTTTCTCATTTTCAATTATCATCATTACTAGTTAGTCATACTGTCACATTTGAAGAGAAAGTGTTGGGCCTCTCAGCCTGAGGTAGCCACTTACAGACTATCTGCTACAACAGTGTAAAGAAGTTTAGTAACCAGTATCCTTTGCAGGTAAAGCTTATGTCCACTCAAGAGGCAAGATTAAAGGAAGTATTTTGTTGTTTCCTTTTCTGTTTTGGATGTGTCAGTCATAGCAGATCATGATTTGTTTGATTGTCAAATGGCAAAATCATCAAAAAACACAAACACCTGAGAAAATGGGAATCTGAAGTATAATAACAAATAAGAAATGTAGCCAATACAATGTTGGTTTGGATGTACGATATTATTACCTGTTCACATAAAAATATACCTTTTTCTAACATGTACCCTTTAAACCCTGGAAATGTTACATGAAGTATTAAGTTATTATGGTTCTAACTCTCTTGCCACTGTTTGTAAATACTACTGGGCCTGGGGCTGGGAGGGTGGGGCAGGAAGCAAACCAATCAAACAAACAAACAAACAAAAAAATCCATCCAAAAAAAACCCCCAAACCACCTTTTCTAAAATTATGATAATTTAACATTGGAACACCTTATGAGAAAGTCTTGCTGTCACTGGGACTAGGAGTCTTTGCAGTGAGATACTTCTATTGCTTTAATAAGGCATCTGGAGAATAAATCATACATAAACTATACATTGTTGAGTTTATATTAGTTAATCACTCTCTACACGATCTATGAAAAGCTGCTACTTGTAAGGAAATGTACACATAATGCTAGGCCTAGAGAAATAATTTTGCACAGGAGTTTGGATCATGCTGATATCCACATGATTTGTCAGTAAGGCCAAGACTTTGAATCCACTTCAAAGACCTCTGCTTCTTGAACTAACAAAAGAACTGATGACCATTGCAAACCATCTCACAAGCTTTCCCCTACTTCAGTCCTTGTCATTCTGACCCCCTTTCAGGCTTTTTGTTTCTGATCACTGTTTTCCTTCTCAGTTTGTCTCTCTGCATTTTCCATTGAAGTTTTATCTCTATTTCCCAATTCTTCATTCATAATCAGAGATCCTAATTGCTGTTTCCTTCTAAAAGGTACGTCCCAGATTATTTGCCAAACTACCTTCACCTGATTTCTGTTTCTTACGTAAACAGTGAGATGATAAAGTAACTATGACAATCTAAAATGACTGTGAAGCTGTTACTGAACAATTACTGTAACTCTTACAGAGGTAGTAATTCTAACTCAAGAAGAGACCTTCTCCTTAATTGTGGAGTTGTGGAATTGTGGACTATGTTACAAATATTTTTTCAAAAAGAAAAATAAATGAAAGGGAGATTCAGTCCCTAAATGTAGGTGTCTAGCACAAGCTGAGTTGCCCTACAGTATCCCCCTTGGTCTCCAGTTGCTTCTCCAGAAGTACATGTATCTCTCAGATCCTGTGTTACACCTGCCAGGGTGGCTGTCCTAGATTTGTCGAGATATTCTAAATGGCACTAGATAGGTACCATGCATTCAGTTGCATGCTGGTAACTGAATCACTACCAAATTACCCATTCAGTACTTGCTAGAGAGAGAAGGTTTATACAAAACTTAAATAAATGCCCTATTAGCCACACTGTGTACGTGTTGTGTAGCCCTCAGAGTGGATGGCGTGGTTTGGATCAGATTGGCCCAATTAGACAGAATGACAGATGCTTTCACTCTCCTGCCTCCCTTTGAAACAGAGCAGGAGAGAGAGAGAAAAAAGAGAGACTTAAGAGTTTAGAAGGAACTAAACTACTTTAATGAAATATTAATAATAAAATAATAAAAAGAAAATAATGAAATATATACAAAACCGTATCAGGCTCCCAGAATGACAATCATGTCACCAGCAGGCACTGGGGAAGTCCCAGACTAGACTCAGTGGCAGACGGGAACTAGATTCCGGATCTAGAATCAGGATTGGGATCAAAGGCAGACGCAGAGACAGAGTCCTTCTCAGACACTGGCCATTGAAGAAAGATGCCTGACCCTTTGATCCCTCAGCTTTTATACTGACCATGAGGCAGATGGGATAGAATACCCTGTTGGTCAGTTTTGGGTCACCTGTCCTGTCTACTCCTCTCCAAAAGTGTGACCCCTCTATGCTCTTCCTTTTCTGACCCTCCAACGGGACAAATAACAAAGTTGGCTGGCCTTGGTTGTTATAGCAATAAGTATAAGCAAGAACGTCTCTGCATACCATTCCTTGGCATCAACTATAAACATTGGTCTTATCACTCTGAGAGCGAATATTTTTCTGCACAACATGCTGTTAATTTCAGCAGTTAGAAGAGGCTTAGCTAAAAAGTAATGTTACTGAACAAAATTGGTCCTGCTTTACCACAAACCAGGACAGTGGAATTCTATACAAAGACCTGCTTGTGGAACTGTATTCTCAAAATAGTTATAAAATTATGGTTTTGTCTCCTTGCCATGGAAATATATGTAGTAAAATCCATTTGATCAACTAGATTGATAAAAGACATAAGAAAAAATCACACATTCTTCTATGAACATTAGTTTAATTCTTGTAGGAGAAGAGGAGCGGAGCGGAGCGGAGCGGAGCGGAGAGGAGAGGAGAGGAGAGGAGAGGAGAGGAGAGGAGAGGAGAGGAGAGGAGAGGAGAGACTATTTCTGCCAGAAAGGACCTACAAAGATCATCTAGTCCAAGTGCCTGACCAATTCAGGGCTGACCAAAAGCTAAAGCATGTTATTAAGGGCATTGTCCAAATGCCTCTTAAACACTGACAGACTTGGGGCATCGACCACCTCTCTAGGAAGATTTCCTGTGTTTGACTACCCTCTTGGTAAAGAAATGTTTCCTAATGTCCAGTCTAAACCTCCCCTGATGCAGATTTGAGCCATTCCCATGTGTTCTGTCACTGGATATCAGGGAGAAGAGATCAGCACCTTTCTCTCCCCTTCCCCTCCTCAGGAAGCTGTAGAGAGCAATGAGGTCACCGCTCGGTCTCGTTTTCTCCAAAATAGACAAACCCAGAGTCCTTAGCTGACCCCCGTAGGACATATCTTCCAGCCCTTTTGCTGGCTTTGCTGCCCTGCTCTGGATGCATTCAAGTACTTGAACATCCTTCTTAAATTGTGGAGCCCCGAACTGCACACAGTACTCAAGGTGAGGCCTCACCAATGCTGAATACAGTGGGATAATCACCTCTTTTGACTGACTAGTGACACTGTGTTTGATGCACCTCAGGATACAGTATACGTTCTTGGCTCTTAGGGCACTCTGCTGACTCATATTCAGCCTGCTGGCAGCCAACACCCCCGGATCCCTTTCTGTAGGGCTGCTCTCCAGCCACTTCTCTCCCACTTTATAATTAAGCCCAGCATTACCCTGTCCCAGGTGCAGAATCTGGCATTTATTCTTGTTAAATTTCATACCACTAATCATTGCCCAATGCTCTAAACTATCTAGATCCTTCTGCAAAGAATCTTGTACCTCAAGACAGTCAACAGCACCTCCAAGTTTGGTATCATCAGCGAACTTGGTAATGGTGTATTCAACTCCTGCATCCAGATAGTTGATATATATATTGAGCAGAACTATCCCTAGAATTGAACCCTGAAGTGGTGACAGGCCACCAACCAGATGTAGCCCCATTTACTGCAGCCCTTTGAAATTTGCCTTTCAGCCAGTTTTTCACCCAGTGCACTGTAAACCCTCTCATCCCACTGTTGGACAACTAGTCCAGAAGGATGATGTAAGGGACAATATTAAAAGCCTTATTGAAATCCTGAACAACTACATCCCCTGCCTTCCCGTCATCCACTGTGTGGGTGACCTTATCGTAGAAGGATATTAAATTAATTAGACAAGACTTTCCTTCTGTGAACCCATGTTGACTGTACCTGATGAAAGGCCTTTCAATAGTACCCCGATTTGTGTCACAAAATGTGATTGGGCTTAAATATTTATAAACCACTAGAAAATATAAAGATTTAGATATAAATGGTAGTAGAGATGAAAATCATACTTCTAGCAAGCTAGCTAGCAGCTTCTTGATCTATCTAGTCCTTATCTATAAATAAAATATGATTGACACTTGAAAATTGAATTCTTCATAACTGAAATAATTGCCAACAACTTATTTCTCTTATTAGATATATGTTAACACCATCTGGCTTGCAGAGCTTTTGATTCTGATGGCATAAACTATATTTTGAATTTTTTTCTGGGTGTTAAATATGAGTGTAGTTTTAAATTAGTGGCTGTAGCCCTTTACTTTTGGAGGTATGTAAAAAAAAATAAAAAATTAAAATATCACCAGATAGATAAAGTGCTCTTATCAGAAATAAGCAACAAAATAGCTTTCATATTTTTGCATGAATATCTATCTGACATACCTTTCAGATGGCCATGAGTATTTATTTATTAATGGACATCTACAAACTAACATATTGTTGAGTTTTGAAAATGAAATTCTCTGTCATCTTTTGCAATAAATTGAACAAATGAAATAGTTATACACGAGATTCCTGGGAACACTGCCAAAAAAAAGTGAGACTTTTAAAAGCAGGTGTAGTACAATGGGCAATTACATAATAAAGATACCAACTTTTTTGAAAAATGTTGGCTGGGAGTTGGTTGGAGTATGTAACACTAGACTGAACAAGTGGAGACTTCATCAACTAAACGCTACACCAGCGTATGATAAATATTCATAATGTCTTTACTATTGTTTCCTACTTAATGTTACACAAAGTATTTGAAAGCAAGTTGGAATGTCATTGTCTGTCTTACTTATAGGAAGAAAGCCTTTTATTTCCGAATGAATATATAAAACCACAATGGACTTAAAAAGAAACAAAAATCCACTGACATGTTGAAGAGTGTACATCCTTTAGGGTTAAATCTAGTGTCATAATCTTTCTCTCAGTCAAATACCTGTAAAATAGGAGAAAGAAAATATATGTTATCTAAAGACTTCTGGGTGTTTTGGTTTTTTAATTTTTTTTTTTTTTTTTAAATCTGTGACTGCTTGCTGTTACAGCTGATGAAGGACAGACATGATAAACTGGTAGAACCATCTGTTACTTCATAAAACACCATAATGGTATGAAGAAGTAATTCTGGCTAAAAACATACACCTCTAGAAACAAAAAACTTAAATTACTACTGTAAAAACTAAAAACAATGATTCTTGAATATTTATGAAAGATTACTTGTGTGTTCACTCCTTTCAGATAACATATCCTCCCCTCGTTTCCCCTCCTCTCCTCTCTAGCATTCTTTTTTTTTTTGCCATTTTTCAGTTTCATTCAAGTAGCACTGTTATGAATAGTGTTAGAAAACAGTCAGTAGTTTCAACAGGAGAACAGATGTAAACAGACCTGTGGATCAAGAGACAGACAAGTACTTTGGATAGACTCTGAAGAAGACAAAAATGAGGAATGCTCAGAGAGACAGAACACTAAGTGAAAATATACAAGCAAGAAAATATACAGAATTTCAAGGCATAAAGTAACAATGGTGAATATTCTCCCTTTGTCTTTTCCTCATAAGACTTAAAATATTTTTTTCTATTTTAATGTTACATTTTACAACCATGCAACAAATAATTTCAGATTATTTAAAGCTAGTATTATTACCTTTCCAAATACATGTCTCTGGCATATCGCATGTTGACCACACAGGAGTGGGAGAAAGACTGCTATTTTCTTCTTGTTGTTGTTTTTCCCTGCAACCCAGTTGATATCCCTTAGAAAATTCTAACTTCTTAAAAAAAGATACAATGTCTACAGTAGCCATGAGAATTACAGAGACATAAAGTTTGCATAAAGATAAGGTTGTCCCTGTTGCTTTACACTGAATTTAATTTGTTGTACTCCAAGACCATAGGAAGACAAATGGGAATAGCTTGATCTTTTCCCTAAGCAGATGACTTAGAGACAGATCCAATGAACAGGTTTTGATCTGTTTAGCAATACATTGCCTAAAAGCTAAATCTCAGCCTCAGTAGAATAGTTCTTATTGCTGCACATGTTGCCTCAGTTCTCTAAATACTAAAGTGCAAAGATTTGCACACTTAGACAGTGGTTCACAGGAACCAGACTACTGAATAGTACCCTATATAAAATGACATAGAGGAGTATTTATGGACATTCTCAGGTAGATTTAACCACTTAACTTAAAATTGCAATTACAGGCATCTGTAAATTTTCATAGAGTCACAGAATCATAGAATGGCCTAGGTTGGACAAGACCTTTAAGATCATCGAGTCCAACTATCAACCTAACACTGCCAAAACCACCACTAAACCGTGTCCCTAAGCACCACATCTACTCATCTTTTAAATACCTCCAAGGATGGCAACTCCACCACTTCCCTGGGCAGCCTCTTCCAAAGCTTGATAACCCTTTCTGTGAAGAAATTTTTCCTAATATCGAATCTAAACCTCCCCTGGTGCAACTTGAGGCCATTTCCTCTTGGCCTATTGCTTGTTACTTGGGAGAAGAGACCGACCCCCACCTTTCCACACCCTCCTTTCAGGTAGTTGTAGAGAGTGATAAGGTTTCCCCTGAGCTTCCTCTTCTCCAAGCTAAACAACCCCAGTTCCCGCAGCCACTCCTCATACGATTTGTGCTCTAGACCTTTCACAAGCTTTGTTGCCCTTCTCTGAACATGCTCCAGCACCTCAATGTCTTTCTTGTAGTGAGAGGCCCAAAACTCAACACAGTATTCAAGGTAGGGCCTTACCAGTGCCAATTACACAGCGACAATCCCTTCCCTAGTCCTCCTGGCCACACTATTCCTGATACAAGTCAGGATGCTATTGGCCTTCTTTGCCACCTGGGCACACTGCTGGCTCATACTCAACCGGCTGTCGACCAACACCCCCAGGTCTTTTTCTGCTGCGCAGCTTTCCTGCTGCTTTGTTTTGACTCAGAACTAGAAAACTCCTTGTGTCATCTCTTCCCATATGACTTTAGTCATCTAGACTACTGCTTGATTTTTCTCAAAGCAGAAAATTCAGCTGTATTTATCAGTGCTGTGGCAGTCCAGCAGCTTCTGTGATATGGGTTGTAGGCCTCTTACAGTGTTTGATCCACAACAATCTGCTTATGATGACAACGCAAGCCATACATCATAACACACTTGTAGATATCTTTGAAGACTGAAATACCCACACCTATGTCACAAATCTAAACACAGAAACCTAAATCCACCTGGTGATGGTGGGGAAGGGAGTGGAGTGCCTGAAAGAACTTCTTAAATCTCATATTTGGTGTATTTTATGTATTAACTTCTGGCTAAACAACAATTAATTAATTAATCAAGTCCAATGAGAGCAAGAGAGACCATCTGGACCCACCTCTCTCACATTTTATCACTGCGAACTAAAATCACATTCCTTAGGGAAGTGCCTTAGACTTAGCCTCTGTTAGACAAATGAGACATGGATTGAGCTTGTCATCCTTTGCTTATTCTATACTTAGGATGAAAAATGCTTTTCAATAGTGTTCAAGGAGAAGTATTCCCTGGAAAATTAACCAAACTTCATGACTATAATTTCCTATAAAACACTCTATGCATTCATTTTGGAGGGCTTGTAATCAGTAAAGGCCATGGCTTGCAGCCCTTCCTTGCAATAAAAGCACCTGCTTGGAAAATTGACCCAGTAACTTCACAGAAAAAAACTCAAAGAAGTATTAGATGTGGTGCAATATTCCCTCATGTAATTTTCTCTCTGTCACTTTCTTTTGTAGCTTCTGTACATTCTGTAGTGGGCCATTCTAACATTCATAGAAGTACTGATGTTCCAGTAAATTACTGCTGGTTCCTTGAAGACATACTATATCAGATGCTGAAAATACTTTGTGGAGTTAGATTTGTGTTGGTCAGGACTGAAGAGCTAAAGTACTAGAATATATTCAAAATTAGAAATTAGACAAAATTAAGTTGTGGAATGACACTATGATTTCCATCTCCTTAGAAAAACTAATATTTCTTCTTCTAAATTTTACTTACCAGTTATAGAGACAGTGATATAATAATAATAGGACAATATCTGTAATGCCATATAGGTTTTTTCTGAAGATTATTGATAGTACCTTTCAGCTTCATAAGTTCAATGTGTGAACCACATTGTTTCTTTGTGGTTCCTAGCACCTTTATGAGTTCAGAAGTTTGCAGTAAACAGACCAAACAGATAAAAGATCTTTAGAAATATATTGATATATAATAATTAGATTTAATTAGCTAACTTTGCCACAATGCATTCTATTTATGACACAAATAACACGTGAACAAGATTTATGTATGAACTATTTAAAAATATATGTAAGTTTGGTATGTAACAGGAGAATCATCTATTACTGAATGATTTGGCAGGCAATAGAAAGGAATTATTCATATGCATATGCATTTCAGTAATCAAACTGTAATGTTGTGGGATTGTTTTAAAGTTTTACACAAGGAAGTTGAATCTCTATATCTTGGAAGTTCAGTCATGCTGTGGACATCTGTATGAATAGTAGGAGGTATCCAAAACTGTTTGGAACTAAAATAAATAGTTTTCACAAGTTTGAGCATTTTAGTGTAACCCCACTGTATGACTTTGGCTCAGTTTTGCTTAGGAAATTGTGATCTGTGAGAAAGTTCAGGCCATGCAGCATATGAAAAGTTTAAACACGTTATTGAGATAGTAATAATTTGCAGGTCAAGAATTCAAGCGAGAAAATATGGACAAGAAAAGGTACAAAACCCATAGAAAAAAAATCAGAAAATAGCATCTCAACAACACTGAAGATTAACATATTCAAGGATAAAGGGAAGGTAATGCTGCTTCTCATGGTTGATGACCAGCTGCCCAACAAAGACTCAAGGTGGTTAGCTAGTGCTTAGCATTGTAACATCGTGATCCTAGATATCGTCTGTATTTATTTTCCAACAAGCAATCATTGTGGCATTCTAGGTTGTCTATGTCTTTCTTGTAGAATGGGAAGAGATATCTAAATAAAAGTAACCCACTGACCGAGAGTTACAAGGTCCCTGAATTCTGACCTGAAGACAAGTGTCATGCTCACATTTACACTAAGACTAACTGCTTCTAGAGCAAGTTAGCTGTGTCTAGTGTGTATAGAAAAGAGCCCTGGGTATCCTAGAGAAATAGACATTTCTGTGATATGAATCTTCTCATTCTAGGGTAGACATAGAATGAAAAATAGCTCACATGAATCTCATTGTATTTTTCTCACTGACTAAAAGGAGACTGTGCATGTGGTATTCAGTTGCATAAATGTAGGTTTACAGTGCCTTATATGACCTAAGATTTCTGAAATATCTACATTTAGCTGGGAGGCATGAAGCGGAATCTGTGGGAGAGCCATCCACTTTTAAAACACTATCTGTGATTTCCTATGACTTCTAAGAAGACTTCATACATCTATGATCATGCCACTGAATCCCAAAATAATTTATTTTTTTTTAGCTAAAATGTGAATATCTACATTTCTCATGTCTTAGGTTAGCCAAAGGCAATCCAACTTCAGGTACCTACCAGACAGAGTAGTAGATTTTAAATTTAGTAAAGTTTTAAGGATGTGTATGTCTGTAGAAGATATGAACAAACATCAAAGATGTGTGCATTGGTGTGCAGATGTGAGATTTGACATGCTCTTTAAAAGCTGGATGATGCTCTGATACACAAAAGTTGAGACAAGATGATAGAATCACAGTTTAAGAAAGTAACCTGTGCTGAAGTGATCACTTTAAAATGGCCTCAGAAGTCAGAGACAGGATGGTTTGAATGAGAAGCTGCTGATAATTTTATATGAAAGATAATATTACAATTATTGTTGTAAATTTCCTAGTAGCGGAGAAAGACTTTCAGTTTTTATGCATTTCTGTGAATGCACCACAACAATCACATCAAACATTGAAAAAAACATAACAGCTTGACCCAGCTCTCTCTGAAGTAGTTTACCTAAATGTGGACTGAATTGGAACTGGACTAATTAGTCAATGAACACAAAGTAGGTCATTTCCAAGTAGTTAATGATTGAAGAAACCCTTTGAACGAAGAAAATCCTCACAAGGGTGAAATACATGGGAACTTTCCCATTTGCAGGTTTAAAATGTCTAAAATTCATCTAGTAGCTACACAAGAGCCTAGTCAAATAAAAAGTTTGTGAACTTTTAGCAAAAAAGCTAACTCATTATTGGTTCTTATTGTCATAACATTGTTAAACAACTATCTATTTTTCCCCTTAAAGAACAATACCGCATGAAGCCAAATATTCTTATTGAAAATACATTAAAATAATTATGGTTGTCTTCTGCCTGATGATAAAAGAGTTTTGTGTAGTTTTACCCAAAACTACTTTATGTTTGGTAAAAAAAAATAAAATCCTGTTATCAGCATGGGTGGATTTTCAAGAATTCAGACAAGTATAATGAAGAGGAGAAGATGGACTTTGTACTTCTGTGTTTCAGAGACTATTGAAATTCTGTACATATCACAAATACAGAACACTTGAAACTCTCACTTAAATTTTACTGTATTTAACTTATATACTGAGAATTTAGTGTTAAAAAGATATCACAACTCCTACAGCTATAGAACTATTCCTGTAGTCTTTTTAACTCAAGCTCACCAACATAATTTACTTATGATACTAGTATATTGAATATATATGTATTCAGAATGACTTCAAAAACACAGCATGCATACGAGCAAAAAAAAAATTAAATCTTTCACATTAAACAAAAAAAAAAAAAGGAAAAGTTCTGCAACCATTTGGGACTTCATTTTTCTCCCCAAAATCTCTTTAATTCTTTCCTATTTGCTTGTTTGTTTTACCCATGACAGAAATGCTGGAGAGATGGGAGCTTTCATATACCTCCAAAAAACTTAATTTACTTGGCAGGTAGGGAACTTCTGAGACATGTTGGTTTTGGATACTCTCGTAGTAAACTAGGAGTTCATTCCTGGTCTTCTGGTTTTGGGGTAAGTTCTAGAAGCATTCTGTAGAAAAGGTGATAGCTTTTTTTTTTCTTTGTTCAAAGAATAAAGGAAATATCATTGATTACTGCTTAATGAGGGAGTCCAGTACCATTAGTATGTGTCAGACCTGTTTTGAATGCGTTATGAATGTAACATATCCAAAAACAGAGAAGAATCAACTCATATATCCGGACAGCACTGGATTTTGGTTAAACTCTTAAAAGATGGTCCACATTTACAAATGTAAAAATCTCAGGCAATGAAGGAGTTCTTGAAAGTACACAGCTTAAGTATTTCCACTATTAGGCAGAAACAATGCTTTTCAGGATCTTTTTTTTTTTTTTTTAAGTTAGATGCCATAATTCTGCTTATATTAAGTATTATTGTCTTACTTTGTTTCCATATACAGGGTTTAAACTTGTAATATATCAGTGTATTGGCATAATGAGCAAAGGGAGTTATGATATATTAACAATATTGTACGTTCAGTAGAAAAGTTTCTGTGTTTTGTACAAGGATTTGATATCCTCATAACGTAGTTATTCAAATTCATGCTGGCAAAGGTTCAAAACCTGTTCATTTGGTTGACTATAAAGTAGTCATTCCGAAATCAAAAACCAGTCCTCCAAGACTGTTGTTGAGATCTTATATTGGAAATTCTTGATTTGCAGGCAAAAAGAGTTGCTTATGGAGTTGAAATAATTTTGTATATACAGTATTTGTGTAAGAATAATGTAAAAACCTACAGATATCAGTAAGTTTTCTATAATTATCACTAGGAAGATAGGTTAGAAATACTCATGAGTGAAACAGACAATTTGGCAACACATTAGGCACCCAAATTTCAATTTTTAATGCTTTAAAATGGGCAGTTTTTTTCTTACAAACGATGGATGTATTTTATCTTCATATAAATCACGAATGAAGTTAGCTATATATATGTTGCAGTGAGAAAAGGTAAAGTTTCACACCACTCAGATTCTGTTCAGGCTTCTGAAAGGCACTTTGAACTAAATGAAGCTCAGTCAATGTGTTTCACATGATTAAAAGGATGAGCACAGTCATTAACAAAACTGACTAATGGACTAGAGGGTTCTAAAACTCCCAAATGCCATCATGATGAAATGAAGGCATTTGCTTATTAATTTTCCTGCATAGATCTTAGCTGGAGAACCAGGAATCTGTTATTACTTTGGAACTTCCCAGGTTGTGTAGGTGTCATGGGTGCAGAGTGATACTGTTTATCCTATAACTAGAATTCTTGTCTTTTGCATTCTAGCTATAGTATATAAGGCAACCTCAGTTTCATATTTCATAAGTTAAGATGTAAACTTACATTTAATTTTGTGGTGGTGTTTCAGGTTAATCCCACTAGTTCAGTTAGCACTTAATGTAAATTCTGTGTTGATCAGAATTCAATGAATAAACAAAAAAGATAAGTTGCAGATATACTGTACCTAGATACACTCTTCTTCTTTGACCCGTTAAAGGATATTGTTATTTATCTAGTACATAATTTCCCAGTTACATAAGGTTCTGTAGAATATAATTTCAGTCTCTTATGCAATCTCTATTTCTAAAGTTGGAATATTTAACCCGTGTTACTGGATTAAATATTACAGTTCAATAGTAACAGATAAGCATCAAATATTTAATTAAATAAAGATATATATATATATACATATTCTAGAGGAAAAAGCTAATTTTTTAGGTCTAAAGAGAACCACAGAATCACAGAATCACAGAGAGGTAGGGGTTGGAAAGGACTTTCAGATATTATCTAGTCCAAACCCCCTGCAAAGGAGGTTCACCTAGAGCAGGTTGGACAGGATTGCATCCAGGTGGGTTTTGAATACCTCCAGAGAAGCAGACTCCACAGCCCCTTTGGCCAGCCTGTTCCAGTGCTCTGTTACCCTCAAAGTAAAGGTGTTTTTCCTTAAGTTCAAATGAAACTTCCTTTGTTTCAGTTTGTGGCCATTGTCCCTTGTCCTGTCGCTGGGCACCACTGAAAAAAGTCTGGCCTCATCCTCTTGACACCTGCCCTTTGGATACTTACAAGCATTGATGAGATCCCCTCTCAGTCTTCTCCTCTCCAGGCTAAACAGACCCAGGTATCTCAGCCTTTCCTCATAAGAAAGATGTTCCATTCCCTTGATCATCTTCGTAGGCCTCTGCTGGACTCTCTCTTGTATTTCCTTGTCTTTCTTGAAGCGGGGAACTCAGAACTGGACACAGTAGTCCAGGTGTGGCCTCACTAAGGCAGAGTAGAGGGGGAGGATAAACTCCCTCGACCTGCTAACCACACTCTTTTTAATACACTCCAGGATACCATTAGCCTTCTTGGTCACAAGGGCATATTGCTGGCTCTTGGTCCACCTGTTGTCCACCAGGATTCCCAGGTCCCTTTCCACAGAGCTGTTTTACAGCAGGTCAACCCTTAATCTGTATTGGTGCATGGGGTTATTCCTCCTCAGGTGCAAGACCCTATGCGTCCCTTTGTTGAACTCCATTAGGTTCCTTCCTGTCCAACCCTCTAGCCTGTCCAGGTCTCGCTGAATGGCAGCACAGCCTCCTGGTGTATCAGCCATGCCTCCCAGTTTTGTGTCACCAGCAAACTTGCTGAGGGTACACTCTGTCCCCCTCATCCAGGTCATTGATGAATATGTTGAACAAGACTGGACCCAGTACTGACCCCTAGGGAACACCACTAGCTACAAGCCTCCAACTAGACTCTGCGCTGCTGATCACAACCCTCTGAGCTTTGTCATTCAGCCTCGCTCTCCACAGTGAGAGGCAGGGGAGACAGTATCAAAAACCTTGCTAAAGTGGACGTAGACAACATCCACTGCTCCCCCCTCATCTATCCAGTCAGTCATGCCACCAGAGAAAGCTATCTAATTGGTCGAGTGTGATTTCCCCTTGGTGAATCCATGTTGACCACCCCTGATAACCTTCTTTTCCTCCACATGCTCTGAGATGGCATTCAGAGTGAGATGTTCCATCACCTTTCCAGGCACGGAGGTGAGGCTGACTGGCCTGTAGTTTCCTGGGTCTTCCTTCTTGCCTTTTTTGAAGACTAGCGTGACATTGGCTTTCCTCCAGTCCTCAGGCACCTCGCCTGTTCTCCATGATCTTTCAAAGATGTTGGAGAGTGGCTTAGCAATAACATATGCCAAGTCCTTCAGCGCTCGTGGATGCATCCCATCGGGGCGCATGGATTTGTGGGTGTCAAGTTTGCCTAAACGATCGTTAACCCCATCATCCTCAACCAAGGGAGAGTCTTCCTTTCTCCAGACTTTTTCTCTTAACTCCAGGGTCTGGGATTCCTGAGGGCCTGCCTTAGTAGTAAAGACTGAAGCAAAGAAGGCATTCAGTAACTCCACTTTCTCTGTATTCTCTGTCCCTGAGGTACCCACCTCATTCATGAAGCACCCACCTCACTCATTACATTGTGGTTCAATGTCATTGTTGTCAGAATAATCTGCTAGTGAGATGCCAATATATGAGTTTGCTAGTGGCAGATACAAGTATCTAACTATTTTGGTAATCTGGGCTGGAACTAATACAAAAAAAAGTGTTCACAAATTTATAGCAATATCATAAAATGTTAGCTGATTCTCTCCTAAATGAAATAAAAACTCCAGTGTAAACTTTTGCAGGTGAGAAGTAACTTCCTTTTTACCAAGTAATTCCTTTCATTATTGGTTAAAATTCACCGTAGTTACACAATCCACAAAAAAAGTGAGAAAGAACTATCCTTAAAATCCATTCAAATTAAAAAAAAAAAAAAAA
>VYXH01012193.1:215720-228751 GCA_013397275.1 Burhinus bistriatus | reverse complement strand
AAAAAAAAAAACAAAACAAACAAACAAAAAAACCGACTTTTCATCTACTGTCTAACTTTTGAGGAGGAAAGAGTGAATAGCAGCTAAGTTTCAATTTTTATTTTTTTTTTCCCAATAAAAATTAACAAAGTTCCTGAAGTGTCAACACAGGTAGTCTGCACATGCCCAGAAGTGGACAAGTTGTGGCAATGTCAAGAAGTTCATCACTTCAGTCACAAGAATAAACAGGTAAGAGTCACAAAATAAGTATTCCTCTGTCTACCATACCTGAGAGAGGTTATTAGATCATGTTATTAAATCATGTTTAACAAGTTCTTTGAGAACACAAAACTAGGGCATGAAAGTAGTGCTTCTATTTTACAAATTTCTGGAACAATTCCATGAAATGCAGGAGAAATAGGTTAAAAAACCCACCTCTGCTGAGATGACTACAGTACACAAGTTCTACATTTCAGGAAGATGTAGCAGTCCCATGATTTTTGACTAATCTGGGACAGAGTTTTCTCTCAAGAATTTCCATTTTGCATGCAGTAATTAAATATACATATATCCAGAGTGAGATCCCAGCTGGAGGGGAGAAATATCCCAATGAATATTTGTCTATTTTATTCAAAATGGAACAGAATCCTCAGACATTTCACAAAACAATATATTTTTACAGTATTCTATTCCCAGTGTTTCCTCAATCATTTTTAAGTTCTCTGCTCACAAGGTTATCGTAGCTAGGATACAAGGATGTGATCGCATTTTTAGTGTAGCCTTTTTTTTTTTTTTCTAGGCAAAAAGAACTTGTTCACATACCTATTTCCAGAAGGTGAATCAAAGAAACTATCAGTGAAATACAAAAAATCACATAGATTACCAAGGCAGAACTTAGTGTTTATGCTCGGAAGAGCAGTCTAAGAACTAATGTCCCTACTAAGCCTATGTAAACAAAAGCCTGTAGTCTCACAGGTACAGATGTCCAGAAGCACAGGTGCTAGTCATCTAAACCATTTCCACCTATAGCTATTGAGAAGTAGAAACAAGATGCCATTAATCTTACCCAATTTTAGAGGTCTGCAAGGTAGATGCCAACACCCAAGCCAGCTGTCTACTCAAAGAGAAACCCCAAATTAAGTCACACGAATCATGCATCAGAAATCCTTATTTATTTGCATTGACTAGCTTAAGTGAGATGTCTAAAACCTACAAATCAGATGTTAAACAAGTTGAATTTTATTCTGAGAGTCCCTATTTCTGCATCTTTTGAAAGGCTTAATTTGCTAGACATCTTAAAAGGACACCTCACAATGAGAGCATTTGTCAAAACGAAGTTAGAGAAGATGGTGTTCCTAACATCATTGTCTTGTAATCTGAGCTTTATGTCAGGAATTGTTCAACAGAAAATCAAGCAAAATGAAACATGTCTTGACAGCCTACTGCTTAAGTCACTCTACTGATTGTAGAATCTTTATTCATGCACTGTGTCCTCTTTTATTCTAGAATGGGGGTGGAGGGTTGTTTTATTTTTAATCTGAAGACTCTCCCAAGAGGAGGCAAATGTTTCCTCTTTCCTTAGCTTATGTGGGTGAATATGAATAAAAGGCCTGGATTTTATCAGCTTCTTTCCGCCTCCACATCGAAGCTTCCTGACACGTTAATTTTCAGCCTAGGCATTCTGAGTAGTTGAATTCCTCTTCACCCTGCCCCCATCTTCATTCTGTACTCCGCTTTCTTTTGCAGATTGGCACCCAAAGAAACGGGTTGGCTTTACTGTGGTACAGAAACACACTTCAGGCATTTCAGCATTGTGAGTTCCCACAGCTGGGGATCTAAGACTTAGTAGGTGTGCAACACTGAATATTCAACGAAATGTGAAGGAGGAATTTTTCATTCTGCTTATTAAAATCTCTAAAAAACATTTTTATTTTGGCCCTCAGTCTCTAAAAGACCAGATATGAAAACTTTGACTAAGTATTGTCTAGTACCTCAGACAATCATTACTATTAAACTCAGATTTTTAACTGTGGTGAACCAGTTCCTGGGTCCTTCACTTATTGTGTGCATATGAAGGTACTCTAGTCATAGAATCATAGAATGGTTAGAATTGGAAGGGACCTTAAAGATCATCCAGTTCTAACTCCTCTGCCATGGGCAAGGACACCTCCCACTAGACCAGGTTGCTCAAAGCTCCATCCAACCTGGCCTTGAACACTACCAGGGATGGGGCCTCCACAACTTCTCTGGGAAACCTGTTCCAGTTTCTCACCACCCTCACAGTAAAGAATTTTTTCCTAATATACAATCTATGTCTACCCTCTTTCAGCTTAAATCCATTACCCCTCGTCCTATCATTACACTCCCTGATAGAGTCCCTCCCATCTTTCCTGTAGGCCCCCTTTAGGTACTGGAAGCCTGCTATAAGGTCTCCCCAGAGCTTTCTCTCCTTCAGGCTGAACAACCCCAACTCTCTCATCCTGTCTTCATAGCAGAGGTACTCCAGCCTCTGATCATCTTCATGGTCATCACCTGCACTTGCTCCAACAGGTTTGTGTCCTTCTTATGTTGGGGGCTCCAGAGCTGAACACAATACTCCAGGTGGGATCTCACAAGAGCAGAGTAGAGGGGCAGAATCACCTGCTGGCCACGCTTCTTTTCATGCAGCCCAGAATGCAGTTGGCTTTCTGGGCTGCAGGCTCATATTGCTGAAGCATGTTTAGCATCTCATCCACCAACACCCCCAAGTCCTTCTCCTCAGGGCTGGTCTCAACCCATTCTCTGCCCAGCCTCTATTTGTGTTTGGGATTACCAAGACCAATGTGCAGGACCTTGCACTTGGTCTTCTTGAGCTTCACGAATTTCGTACAGGCTTACCTCTCAAGCCTATCAATTTCCCTCTGGATGACATCTCTTCCCTCCAGTGTGTCGACCACCACACACAGCTTGGTGTCATCAATAAACTTGCTGGGGGTGTAATCAATCCCACTGTCCATATCACTGACAAAGATGTTGAACAGCACCTGTCCCAATACCAACCCCTGAGGAACATGACTCGTCACTGGTCTTCAATTGGACATTGAGCCATTGACTGTAAGTATTTGAGTGCGGCCAACCAGCCAGTTCCTTATCCACCAAGTGGTCCATCCATCAAACCCATGTGTCTCCAATTTAGAGATGAGGATGTTGTACGGGACAGTGTCAAATGCTTTGCACAAGTCCAGGTAGATGATGTCAGTTGCTCTTCCCTTATCCACCAATGTTGTAACGCTGTCATAGAAGACCACCAAATTTGTCAGGTAAGATTTGCTCTTAGTGAAGCCATGTTGGCTGCCACCAATCACCTCCTTATTTTCCATGTACCTTAGCAGGGTTTCCAGGGGGATCTGCTCCATGATCTTGGCAGGCACAGAGGTGATACTGTAGCTCCCTGCATCTTCCTTTTTTCACTTTTTTAAAAATGGGGGTTATGTTTCCCCTTTTCCAGTCAGTGGGAGCTTCACTGGACTACCGTGACTTCTCAAATATGATGGATAGTGGTTTAACAACTTCAGCTGCCACTTCCTTCAGGATCTGCAGACAGATTTCATCAGGTCTCATGGACTTGTGCATTTTCAGGTTCCTTAGATGAAATAGTCATAATAATTTGATAATAATGAGCATAATTTGATGAAGATGGCAACTTTTGTGGCATGAGGTTTTAAGTCAAAGCAAGGACATACTACGAAAGAGACATCGACTCACTGATGGCCACGGAGTAATATAAATTAGCAACCTCTTTTTGAATAATAATAAAAATACTCAGTACTTGACAAGAATAGTTCATACTTAAAGCATCTAAAAACCATAAACTTATTAATTAATTGCAGAAGCAGAGCCTTTAAATGGGCTGGGCCATATCATCATGGCAAATGAATTAGATCATTAAAATAATTTTGGTGTCACTCTAAAGTTAGAGTCAGTAAACCAAGACAAACTTAAAGGGAAAGGAATTGAAATATCATAGTCTGTCACTGCCTTGTTTCCTTATTTCACCAGAAGGTCAGAAAAAAGGCTACTGCAGGAACATTTCTATTGATGTAAAAAATGGCAATGAGGGCTGAGGAAAAATAATATTGCCTCCATTATGCTGTGCTGGCAAGTTTTATTTTTTGACAGTATATTACATGGGAAACATATCCCAAATTTAATTTTTTTAGAAAGAGAAGGAGAGGAGCTACGATATACAATTTTTATTCATAAGATTATACATATAGAAGGGTATTTTTCAGTAGTTCTATTCATGTAGAGTAGGCTGACATCACATATTTGTTATATAAAGTGCCTAAACTGTTCCAAAAGCAGACACGATATTTCAGAGCTTTCACAGCAACCGAGTACTCACTAAGGTACAGAGCTCAACACAGTGCAGGTCTATGAATCTTGTAATATTTTCTCTCTAGTGTTATAATATGACTTAGCAATCAGTTCTACTGAAATAAGCTAATTATAAGGCATAGTTATCACTATTGTTTGTAAGCAAAAGAGAAGAGAAAGGAAGATGGATAGATAGAACAAAGGGAAGGGGGAAGGAAAGGGAAAGATGGAGCGAGGAAGCAGAAAAGGAAGGGAGGAATGGAGGAAGGGTGGGAGGGAGAGAGAAAGAGCATTATACTGAGACTACAGATTTGTTACTATTTAAAGCCCATTAAAAACAAAGAACTGAAGTCACCTAAGAGTCAAAACAGGTAAGAACATAAGAAGGTATAGAAGCTCTAAAAGACGCAAAGAGGAAGATAGCAACTGAAGAAAGACCAAGAATCAGCCTGTTCAAAGACAAAACTGCTAGCAGACAGACAGGAGCACAGAGTGGTGTTACCAGAGAAGAAGGATACTGACTATGTGAGGTAGATATTTATAATGATTTTTAATGACTTATATAGATTAATAGCTTATACAGACTGCAACATAAAACTCAAACCACGAAGATGCAGTTACATCAAAGCAGTATTTAACTGTGAGATATACATAAGACAACTATGGTAATGACAGTAAAAAAATAAATGTAGCAATATACAGCCACAGTAGCCAGTAGTAGCATAGTGCATGATTACGCATTTCCAAATCCCTGAGTTCTCATAACATTTAAGGGTCACAAGACTCCTCTATGATTCCCTGGAGTCCATGCTGTTGGCAAGGGTCCCACAGGCATCCTGGGTGGAGTATAAGGTGTCCTGGAGAAGGTGTTTGCCTTTTGTGCTGCTAGGGTCATCCTTTTTCTGCTGGTCCACCCTTGTCATTTTTGATTTCTCTTTTCATTTCCCAAAAGTCACTGGACCTATGCATGGCCTTCTGACCTTTACTTCCACAAATTCTCTAGACAGGTTGTTTGTTATCCCTGCCTCATTATCTCTGGAACTGATCCAAAGACAACCATTTATTTTGTCCTCATCCTACAGCTCTTCTCCCAGATTGTGGTTCCCAAAACAGACCCAGAGGTAACTAATTCTTTTGATCTCATTCTGGAGCTACATTAACCTCACCTTTATTGTGTTATCCATCCTCTGCTTAATTAATTGAGTTTAATCAGCAATACACTCAATCTGTTCATGTTAATTCAGTAGTTTCATGTCAGTCTTACGAACATGCTCAGGCTTTTTAATTTTGCTAAGTCAGCATTTCTGTTTTCTTTTGTCTCACCACAAGCAATTTTAAACAGCGTTAGCAATGTTGCACAAAGGCCCATCTCAGTTCAACCACCTCCTTTCCTGTGCTGTAGGTCCCAAAGCCCTACTGCCCTTAAGATTCCTCTTACAAGGTGGCACTTCCCCACTTAACTGAGAGATGATCACGAAACAGAAAGTCTTCAGTGGATAGTACTGGAGGTGATGAAAGCTTTGTGATTAGATTTATGCTTAATCTAATATCATGTTAGTCCCAGTCCATTAGTATGTGTGTTAGTGATGAATAATTACTGCATCTTATTGTGAAGGATTCTGTTTTCCTTTTCCTTTCTCTTTTCCTTTGTCTTTCTCTTTCCCTTTCTCTTTCCCTATTCCTTTCCCTTTCCCTTTCCCTTTCCCTTTCACTTTCCCTTTCCCTTTCACCTTTCCCTTTCCCTTTCCCTTTCCCTTTCCCTTTCCTCTCTCTTTCACCTTTCCCTTTCTCTTTTCCTTTTTCCCTTTTCTGTTTTTCTCTATTTGTCTCTGTCTTTACCTTTTTAATTTTTTCTTCTCTTCTTTTTTTTTTTTCTCTTTCTCTTTAATTTTCTTTCATTTTTATATTTTTAATACTTCTTTTTCTCCTTACAGGCCCTTGAATACGCTACCCAATTTCTCAAAAATTTTCTTAGATATGTTCTTAGCTCTTTGGTATTACTTTCATGAGGGACTCAATAGAAGAAGTAATTAACTTCCATGACTGATAAATCACTGTGGTTTATAACATAAATGAAATTGATATATGCTTTTGAACTAGATCTAGTCATTTGCTGGCATTTTTTGATCTTGTTTTGAGACAGAATGTCATGCGATAGAGAATAAGACATCCTAGAGAAGCTTCCATCAGCATTTGTGCCTCATTCAAAGATGTCCTAATGTTCTAATAAGATAAATATCTGTGGGGTTTAGGGTTCTGCCATTGCCAGGCATTCAACAAATGCCTAATTCAAAACATTTATTTCATTTGGGCTGTTGTTGTGGGGTGGAAGTATCGGACACAGTTATGATTCAGCAGCAGTTCAATTTTATTTGTGATTTGAGGCAGATCAAGAGACTGAGTTTTAGCAGCACTTAATCATTAACTGATTTAAAGATTTACAAAGTGATTTAACTAAATAAATGAACAGCGACTTGATTACAGATTCAAAGACGGTAAGATTCACACTAACTTACTATAAGGTATCCCAAACTAATATGTATATATATGAGAGCAAAGCATAGATCTCAAATTACTGTATATACATATAAAAAAAGCATATGAGCGTGCACACACACACACTCTTACACAAACATGCACACACCGCAATTTATAACTGCTGAGATCGAAGACGTCTTAATATCGCATGACTTACTGAGTCGGCGGGTATCACTTTTAGCTCCTACACATGCACAGAAAATGGAAGAACATCCACATCCATAAAGCTAATGCATACAAACATACAAATGGAGAGGTGGATGAAAGAGAGACTAGCTTATAGTTAAAATTTCCCTCTGAGTTAGGGTAAATACAATGCATCGGCATTCCTCAATGGGCGGTAATTGAGACTCGAGAGGATTGTCTCACCCTAGTCCTTAGTCTTCATGAAGTTTGCCTGAGACAGTGCCCCAACTCAGGGGAGGTACTGGCCACAGCCCGCTGCGATCCAGAATTGCTCAAAGGGTCTTCACTAGAATCGCTACTTATAGGATCCCAGATAATTGACTTTCGTCAGGTAATTTTCCACTCTGGCCCAGATTGGACGATCGAATATTCTGGTACTTTCCACCAGTTGTGCAAGCCCAAAACTTGTTAGATCTGCAAGTTCTGGTACCAACTCCCTTTGGGCCATGATCCAGGTACAGATGTACTGGGCTGTCAGTGAGTGACATTCCCAAGTGATAGGGAAAGCAAGAGCCAGGCGCGTTAAGGGAGTGCCTTAATGCTCTGGTCCTTTATCTTTCACAATTCATGCCTGACATCTCCTAGGTTGGTATGCGACCCAGGGATGGGGAATTGCACCAAGTACCGAGTGGCTAAGGGGGACGGGGGGCTTGCACCACCACAGCTGTGTGATGTTCACTATGAGATGATCTCATGCAGTGGATTTTATGATAACTCAGATAAGAGGACAGTCAATCAAAAAGACCAAATGAAGAATCGGGTTTCTTGGAATAAGGTTTCTTATATTTTTTTCTGTCTGGGCTTTGTTCATTTTTTTCATCATAACCATCATAGGATTATTTAAAAAAAAAAAGGCAGAACAGAACCACCAAAAAGCAAAACACAAAATCCCAGCTAACCAAGCCAACCCCCCCCTACAGAACCTAGTTTTATATGTAAAATAAGTTTGAGATTTCTTTTTTTTTTTTTTTTTTAAATGCGGAAAAGGAAAGACTTTTTTTTTATGACCAAAGAAATGCAAAATACCCCATTTTTCTAATGGCTTTAGGAAGTAAATGGAACTGCCTGCATAGGGGTGGTCATATGAGAACTCATTGCTAGAGTTCAGAATACCAGCTAGTTTCCAGGCATTGGCCCTGGGTTACCCATATGGGCTGGTGGAGCAGCAGCTCGGGTGATGCCAGGATGGATGCACTCTGCTGCACAGGACCACGGTCGTCTCTGCAGAACAGACAGCATTGAGCATGAGAAAGGCAGCTGCTGTGGGGCCTGGCTGTGCCAGCACGTCCCTGAGTTGCAAGGGAAGCCCACCTGGAGCTGCAGCAGCAGTTCACCTGGCCCATCCTGACAAGGCCAGGAGCAGCGGGGCTCAGTATACTGTCCCGCTGGTCTGGGCAAGGCTGTGAAGGGGGGTGCCAGTGCCGGGCAGTGCTGCTCAGGAAGAGCTTGACTCTCCTCAGTGCTGATCTGTGTAGACACAGTGCTGTCCTTCCCAGCACTGGGGTCATTGCCAGGCTAGCACGGGGTCAACACAGCATCCTATTCCAATCTCAACAGTTGCACTGGGGAGTGGTAACAGGGGAGGGGCACCAGGGGTTTCTGTCCAGTACGTCCATGTGTTCTGCCTGCTCGTGCCAGCCCTGTTCTTTCTTTGGCTCCAAATGTATGAAGAGCAGTAAGATGTAGCTAAAAAACAATCCTTGAGTTATTGTGTGGCCTTGCTGTAACGTTTGGAAGGGAAAGAAGGAAGGAGGGAAGGAAGGAAGGAAGGAAAGAAGGAAGGAAGGAAGGAAGGAAGGAAGGAAGGAAGGAAGGAAGGAAGGAAGGAAGGAAGGAAGGAAGGCAAGCCGTGCTGGGGTCTGTTGACGGACTCTGTCATCACCACTTGTGCTCTGCCCACCCTGCTCAGACACTGTAGGACTGTGCTGTGTCAGTGGGGCCATGGCCTATGCTGGAGCTGTCCCCACCTTGTGGAGAAGTCTGCTCCTGCAGCTCCCTGACACTGGCGTTTGACTGGTGATGAAGTTAAGACTGTCAGAGATTCTAGAGAAGACTCTTTTAGCATTTTCAGAGAAAAATCAATTTTACATTTTAGATAAAAAATAATGTATCATTTAGGATTAAAACTACATCTTTTCAAAATTACCTTAAACTTTTAGACTCAATTTTATAACTTTTAGACTGTTTTTTAAAACAAGAAGGTTGATCTCAGTGAAAAAACAAATGTAACATTTTATTTGATTAAGGGAGAAAACTTTCAGTAATTTTGAAGGGCTTACTGAGTCAAATGAACCACCACAATATTGTAACACTGTTCAATATTCTCTGCTTGTCAGCTTATTTCTGATCTTGTTTTAAGTCAAATTTAGAAACGTGCAAAACTGACACAGCTGATACCAATTCCAACAGAAGTTGTCTCATGTAAACGGCTTGTCAGCAAGTATTGTTTCGAAGACTGTACTTATAAAAAGGTCATTAATTTGTGTATATATTGCATATGTGAGTAATAACCAGAAAACCATGTAATAAGTAGTATTTCTTTTTTCTTTGTTACTGATAATTACACTGACCGTGTCCAAATGTCCTAGATGCAGTTCTCTACATAATTTTTCCTATACCTAAAATTTCCAAAATCGAAATGGAGAAATGGTGGCCAGGTTATGTTATGCTTAGTAGTTAGTAGAAAGAAATCTAATGAAACACAGAATCTCAGTATATAAAATTAATGTATTTACTCAAAATTATCCAAAAAAGATTCTTCTATGTCTACCTAAGCTACAACTAATGATAGATTACAAAACTGAGCATCAGTCAGAAAGCCAACAGTTTTGCTAAGGGAGCATATTCAGAAGAGAAACTCCAAGCCTCATCCTTCTCTCCACACAAGAGAAAAAAAGAACAAAGTTGTGAAATATGGAAGCAAACTGTTGTCCCCAAATTGTAGTGCACAAAAGCTGTAGCTGGAAAGTCTAGGTAGACATTTTTGAGTCTTCAGACTCAGAAAACCTGCTAAAGCTGCAACTTATACAATGCAGCAATTACTACTGTCGTTATTTATCATGCAATCTCTTGGACACCAGCAGGTTAAAGTGAAAAGCTTGTATCCCAGTTTAATAATTTTTTTTTTTTTCTGTTTAAAAGCAATCCCTCTTAGACTCCTACTTAATAGCAGGAGTAATTAGAGATCTAGCAAGAAAACGAACCATGAGAAAGTCTGCTTTAAGGCAGTGAACCACAATACTGTCCTGCATAGGCAAAAGTATGAGTAACAGCGGAAAGAGTCTCAGCTGGACTGTGTCAGGAGCCTTGCAGAAGGCATTATATTCAATGAGTTAGTAATTTTGAGTAAGTCCTGACATCTGTATTGGGCCTTGTGCTTAACGTTGAGATACCCATAGGTTAGCATGAGTGACTACTGTGTAACCCCAGCAATATAACAGTAAAGAGGAACAAGCTGGGAGGTTCCGGGTATGTACTGCTGCTCGCGAGAGGTCCTGGGTACATGTAGCTAGTGGTGGGCATTAAGAAAG
Organism: Burhinus bistriatus; assembly: GCA_013397275.1. Taxonomy (NCBI): domain Eukaryota; kingdom Metazoa; phylum Chordata; class Aves; order Charadriiformes; family Burhinidae; genus Burhinus; species Burhinus bistriatus. The sequence continues at coordinate 218,162 of VYXH01012193.1, read as the reverse complement.
AGATAGCATTCCTGCCTGTCAAAACAAGTTGTACGGTTTCATTTGCTACACTAGATAAAAGGAGACATGTTAGTGGGAGGAAGGTGAACCTCTCCACAGATGGGATACGCATAGCTTGTTGTGGCTGCTCACTAGCGATCTGTGCAAGTCAGGTTCCAACATCTGAAGGAGTGCGAGATTTACTCATTATCTGTATATCTCTTCCTATATCTACTGTGTTATTATTATCGTTAAAGCAGTTTCTCTTTCTGAGATCCAGAAAGAATCCTGCACCCCACCCCTATTCCCCAGTGCAGAACATGAGCCTAGATGAGATCTTCCAGATGAGACCTCTTGCATGCCTTGCATATGACCCTCTCTGGCCCGAAAATCTGCTGTTGAAGCCAGAACGTCAATTTCTGTGAGAGCAGGTTTTCACCCAAAACTTTTAAAAGCTTCTAAGGAGTTTGAAAAAGGAGTTTAATCCCACCAAAGGTCAAATGCCTTGTTTTCTGTGATGGTTATTCATAGCAGTTCTTGTGTGGTTATTCATTTTTAGTGTTGGAGAAGTTGAAGACAATAAACTTTTCAGATGTAATGATTTAATGCTTATAAAAGCTACTCCAGAACATTTATAGTAGAAATTACATGTCCATATGAGCAATGTACTGTAGGAATGGCATCTATGAGACAACTGTTCTTTCAAAGCAAAGGAAATCTAAAAAATTCACAATTATTATTTTTTAATACCCAAATCCTTTAACAATAAGCTTGTTGTGACTTGGGTAGATTTCAGGATAATGTAGTGTATATTTCTTGTCAGTCACTCAATAAGAACTCCATAATTTATTTGTGATTTCATCATTCCTGAGAAATACAGACAGTTCAAACATAAATCAATATAACCTTCATACTTCACCATATTTTCCCATATATATTTTGACAACCCTCCAGATATCACATGTAGAAACAATTCTTACAACTAAATTATGTAATTACTTTACCACAGCTCTTCCTTCATAAGGTAAACAAAGCACTTCATTGAAGTTATGCATGTGCTTAAATATTTTGCTGTGTGGAAATGGCATTGTTATCCTCCATGATACAGATGCAGAAATTGTCTGAAATAGTAGCAGTCAACTGTTCCCTGAAGACCTAAGGAGTAGAGATAAAAAGGAAGACTGTATTGGACTTACGTGGCAAGGTTTTGGTAGTGGGGGGTTACAGGAGTGGCTTCTTTGAGAAGATACCAGAAGCTTCCCCCATTTCCAACAAAGACAGTGCCAGCCAGCTCCAAGACGGACCCACTACTGGCCAAAGCTGACCCACTCAGTGATGGTAGCAGTGCCTCTGTGATACCATATTTAAGAAGGGGAAAAAACTGCTGCGCAACAGCAGCCGTGAGAGAGGAGTGAAAATACGTGAGAGAAACAACTCTGCAGACACCAAGGTCAGTGAAGAAGGAGAGGGAGGATGTGATCCAGATGCTGGAACAGAGATTCCCCTGCAGCCTGTGGTGAAGACCATGTAAAAGCAGGCTGTCCCAAAGCCCATAGAAGACCACAGTAGTCTGTGAAGGACCCCACGCTGGAGCATGTGGATTTGCCTGAAGGAGGCTGTGACCCAATGGGGGAGTGGGCTCCTGGCAACACTTGTGGTCTTGTAGAGAGAAACCCACACTGGAGCAGGTCTTCTGTCAGGACTTGTGACCCTGTGGGGGACCCACACTGGAGCAGTCCATTTCTGAAGGACTGCACCCTGTGGAAAAGACCAACACTGGAGCAGTTCATGAGGAACTGTACCCCATGGGAAAGACCCATATGGAAGAAGTTCATGGAGGAGTGTCTCCCATGGGAGGGACCCCATGCTGGAGCAGGGGAAGAGCATGAGGAAGGAGGAGTGGCAGAGACAACGTGTGATGAACTGACCACAACCCCCGTTCCCCTTCCCCCTGCACCGCTCAGGGGGAGGAGGTAGAGAATTCATGAGTGAAGTCGAGCCCAGGGAGAAGGAAGGGGTGGGGGGAAAGTGGTTTAAGATTGTTCTTATTTCTCATTATCCTACTCTAACTTTTGATTGGCAAGAAATTAAATTAATTTCCCCTAGTCAAGTCTGTTTTGCCTGTGCTGGTAATTGGTGAGCAATCTCTCCCTGTCTTTATCTCGACCCATGAGCCTTTCATCATATTTTCCCTTCCCTGTCCTGCTGAGGAGGAGAGTGACAGAGCAGCTTGGTGGGCACCTGACATCCAGCCAAGGTCAACCCACCACAAAGAACCCTTAAACTAGTTCAACTAATCCTCAGTATTCCACAGGCAACAATATTGTAGAAGATATATGATACAGACTACAATAGCAATTTGTGCTCGCTATCAGCTTTACAGTTAACGATTCATTTCTTGTAGCTAAGAGGAATCTTAGACATGTTACATTGCTCTAATTTCATGTCACATACATTTCCTTT
>VYXH01012193.1:164497-205836 GCA_013397275.1 Burhinus bistriatus | reverse complement strand
TAAAATAAAATAAAATAAAATAAAATAAAATAAAATAAAATAAAATAAAATATTCTTTCATTAAGTTTTGGTAGCTTTAAAAATTAATAATTTAATAAAATTATTTCAATAAAATTGTAATGGAATTACAGTTAAGAAAATTTTCTCTTCCAATATATTTGGAGAATTCAGACAGGAATTAGAGATTTCTTTCATTTTTTGATGATTTATATGCATTGATTTCAGTGGACCTAGTTTTGACACGTTCTAGTCAGATATAAAAAGTAACACCAATATTAGAATTTTTCTACCTATGTGCTGCAATGCCTAAAATAATATTTAAAATGTATTTACCTGCAAAAGTCTAAAAAATAGTATTCCTAGAAAAACAATGACTTGAAAGTATCTGCAAAAAGAATATGAAGAACTGTTTCTATTATTACTGGTGTTGAGTATTCTTTTACATGAAAGAAACTAAAATAAACATGTTATTAAATTTGTTTATTTTTTTATTTTATTTTCTGGTGGACACAGGATAGCCAACATAGATGAGAGGTGTGGTGAATTTGTTTCTTTTTTGTGCACTATCAGCAAGATAAGTTTATTTTCAGACCCAGATCTGCCATATGATCTGGCTTTCTCTACAAAGGAACTTCTGGAAAATTTTCTGAATGACCTTATATAATGGATTAGTTAAAAAGCAATACATATTGGATGTGAGCATTTCATCCCTATTAAAAATGTTTAGTTTACACTGCTTCCCAAGTGAAGCAAACAAAGCTCATATCTGTTCCAACCTATTTTAGCTTCTAACCAAGGTATGTAAGTCTCTGTCTTCCCAGTTAGCAGAGGCTCTATGGAAATTGTAAGACACGGAGCACTTCCTACACTTCTGATAAATAAATGCTCTGACCATGACCTGTATCTAGGTCAGCATGAAATCTAGTTTCATACACCCTCTGCCTCGGCCTTCGTCCTTTCCATGGGAGGAAAACATGATTTCACTGGGCAAAAGGAAGCTGTGCTCTTTTTCAGTCTGAATTTGGGCAAGAATTTGCTATGCAATTTAGTTGTAGCCAGCAGGAAATAGGTTCGGATTCAATTAAACTAAAGTAGAAATAAAAATTTAAATTCTTACATCTGAGTTAGTCACCTACACATCTCTTTATTGTCAATGGAGATATACCTTGTTATAAGAGAATTATTTTTCTCATCTTAAGGTATCTGCGAGCTCAGATAACTATACTGTGCAGGTACTTAATTCCTCAGTTGAGTATAACTGGAGTACTATATGACTGGTCCTTCAGCACATCTGACTTTTAAATGTGTAGGTTAGGACAGATGGTTCGGTTCATAGGATTATTTAGGTGGGAAATATACCTGTCAATGGCAGCTATTTACTGCTTTATAGAAACTCTATAGGGATCATAGGACAGTTAAATCTTTAGTTTAAAAGTATTAGTTAAGTTGAGGAGGTGAATTGTTCTAGAACAATCACATTAGGTTTTCAACTTAAAATATATAATTTTTCTTAGTACTCTTTCACTGGAGATTTATCAATATTTCCTTTAATTAAAAAGAAAAAAAAAAAAAGGAAAAAAAAAAGAAGCAAGCTTTCTCAGAATGTCTTCCCCATTGCTCCGGCACAGCATTTCTTTCAGTTATTTTCTCTGTAACCCCTTCTCTCTAATGCTTGCTGTAAGCCATTGACCAGGTCAAGAGTGTGTCTACATGGACAGCTGTGGTAGGTCTGGTTTGGATCACTGAGAAAAAATGCCAGTAAAGTCGGTAAAGAAACATTAGGAAGGTAAAAACTGCAGGCAGAAGTTGGACCCTCAGTTCATCAATGATTCAAGAGAGGAATTGTCAAGATAGAAAGATATAAAATTTTAAAGGAAAACAAGCTGCTCAGCATAAACAGTAATTGTAGGATCTTATAGTCAAGTCATCAATGTCACCACTGATGACAGAGCTGGTGGTACCTAGCAAATCAGCAGTACTCAGGACCCATGCAGTCCCTGCCCCTCCTAACTGATACTTTCCTGGGCAGCAGAGACACTTCAGGTGCATGATAAGGAGTGATGACCATGCTTAGTCTAATAACTCATTGAATCCCAGTTGGTTTTGTTTTTTTTTTTTTTTTTTTGGTTTTTTTTTTTTTTTTGTGTACTAACTAATAAATAATCACTTTATATTTTTAAATTATATACATCCCACTTGTAGAGTATCTTTGCACTCACCTGAAGATGTCCAAACAAACTGCCCCATAAGATGTGCCATAACATTTCTGTAAAGGCAGCCTTACCTTCTAGATATAACAGTTAGTTATATCATGTAAACAGCAGGCCCTTTCAGACAGTCTTTCTCATAATTAGACTTAACACTCGTGAAACTTACACTTCCTACATAGATTTGTTACGATATTTTCCTTGCCATTAAACCCAAACTGGTATATTAATAGTCCCATATGTTCTCTGATAGTATTAATTCCCACAATTTTATAAAAGCTGGCTGGTGATCACATACCTTCTCCCTTCCCACACATGGCATATTGGATTAAATAACCCCAGCTGAAATTCTGAATCGCTTCTGATGGGTGTTGGGAGTAAGGGAAGAAAATATTTCTTCTTTTTATTAAATTTCATATCTGAAACATTATTATGAAACCTGCATAGTCTTCTACTGATTTAAATCGTCTGAGTAAAAAAAAATAACTATATCAAATTTATATTTAAACTTAATATAATTTCCGTGCAACATTAGGGTGATCATGGTACCATCCCAAAAGTGTCCTTAGTTACTGAGAACTATTTTAGTAAACATGGTAATGCCAATTCCCTACTCAGAACTTTGCAAAAATACTGCAAATTTAGTAAAAGTAAGCTTAAAATCTGATATATTGTTAAACCTTCTCATGTCTTACAGATTGCACACATATATTTATCAGCAGTAGAGAGAGCAGTACATTACATATGCATTCGTTATATATATGAAGCCTTTTAATTAATACATATTCTCTAAGGAAAAACTGATTCTGTTCTTTCGATAAGTATCACTAAAATGTGTTCAGAACTAAATTAAGAGGTGACATTAGCCTATATGAACAAAATAATAAGCAATTCCTTTGTACTCAGTATTACAATAGAGAGTCACTGAGAACTGTCAGATCAATCGTGTCAGAGTACCAGCTTTTCCGCAGAAGTCTAAGGAGGAGTACTCAAGCAGAAAATGCAGCATTAGAATTCCCCAGAATGTACTTTCAGTCTCCAACAATTTATAGCTCTGGAATTCCTGTAGAAAATAGAAGTAGTGTATTTCTATTTAAAGCCCTAGAGAGTTTTTTTTTCCTAAGTTTGTCTGTTCTTGAAACTATGTAAACTTTGAGAATCCAACCATCATGTAACAATATATCTCACTACCTTAGTACACGACTGTTTCTTTTTAAACTGATAGCTACATTTTTTATACGATGGCTTCCCTTCCCAGTATTAAGAAAGGGAATACATAATGGGTCTTTGCTTCCAGTACCACTCCTTGCTTTGTACATTTCCACTATATTCTCCCTCACTCATTCTTATTCCATGAGAAGGGCCTACTTTTTAACAATTCTTCATTAGGAAGCTGTTGATTGTCTTATATCTTTCTTGTCCTTGTAACACCCAAAATCTTCCTAGTGGCAAAAGGGAACAGAGCACATGTGTAGAGCCAGAACTTAATGTTAGTACAATTAAAGTTTTAACAATCTAGTAATCCAAATCACCCAAATAATTCAGAAAAAAACCCAACTTCACTAACAAATACTATCTAAAAGTGCCTCCTACAACCAACTCTTTCCTCTGGTCTTAACTGTCATCTTTCTGATGTTCCTGTGGATCCTAAGGCTGAGACTTTCAGTCTTCTTCAAGAGGAAGGCTACCAGTTGTCATCACCCTGAGTTCTTTTGCCAGGACAAGTATAATATTGCTAAGTGGGAGTTCTTCCCCCCTCTTGCTTTTTACAAACATGTATTTATTTGTATGTGTATTGGGTTTGTGTGGCAAGGTTTCGCTAGTGGGGTCCAAGGGGTGTACAAGGGTGGCTTCTGTGAGAAGCTGCTAGAAACTTCCCCGATGTCCATAGTTCCAAAGTTAAGAAAATAAAGATGTAACAGAACTTGATGCATACATTTCTATGGCTAGAAAGGAAGGGTAATATCGTTGACAAGATCACAATGACTTCAGCTATTCTTAAGCCTAATTTGTTTTTGTTTTGAACTTTAAGCCTATGAAATCATGGTATCCTTTTCCGCCTAATTCTAAATATATGTATTTCTGAGTGCATCCCCTGTAGGGAATGTCATTTTTTGTTGATATCTCTTCCATGTATGATCTTTCCCTATTGCAAAATTTGTAATGTTAAATCAAAATTAACCCAAAAAGATCCCTACCTGAAAAGAGGGGACTAGGTTGACCCAGTTATTTTGTTCCTTATTATAGAAAGCTTTTCTCTGTATCTGATTTAATCTCTTCTCTTAATAAGTGTCAGTTTCTTCAATATTAAGTTACTCCTCCTCTTTCTTTTTCTTTTTTTTTTCTTTAATTTAATCACTGAAAAATAATAACTGCACAAACTAATTGCTTGCTACTTTATATTCTGGTATAATAGATTTCTTCTTGAAATATAACATCTGGCCTTTCCTTTGATAATTTGCTTATAATTCCCTTACTCCTAGCTTTCATACTTGAATGTTTTAGGTCAGGCATGTTAATGGTGCATAGTTTACTATTTGATTGCACCCTTTAGTTTTCACAATATTTGTCCTTTTTAAGACTTTTTATTCCCTTTTCTCATCTTGACACAGCAGCTGAAGCTAACAGATTTGCATCCTATTTCAGAAATCTAATTCCCTTTGTATATCTCTTAACCCCTCAATGCTCTTCTTTGCTTATGTGTACCCTTTCCAGATGGCTCCAGAATTCTACGGTTTGTATACGGCTCCTACTTAATTGAACTCTAACACTATTTTTCATTTGCCTACAGTATTTCAACTGACTTTATACTTGTATTTAACTCCAATATTGTCCTGGGTTCAATTCAGCGGAGCTTCAGTGACATGCAAAGCTGCCTCTCTTTTTATTTCCTTACAAATTGTTGCTATTGGACCTTTTTGCTAAAACCTTTCATCTATTTCTTTGTAGACCTTAGGATCTGATAACGTTCCTTTTGCCTTTATTTTTCTTTTGAGCGGCTTACAAGGTTTCTACTTTGTAGTCAACTGCTGTTTAGCGCTTGGCTCTGTGAAAAAGTGTTCTCTATGAGATAAGGAGTTTCATTGCTACCAGAAAGCCTAAGTACAATTTTGAGCTACTAACAATTGCTACAATGCTATACATTCTGAAGTTCTGAAAACTTGACGTACACAAGTTTTGATTCAGCTGAGTTTTATTATTCTGTAAATATAGCACCGACCATCTTCTGTGCAAGAAACAACACTTGCCAATGAATGGATTTTTATCTATCTCCTGCAAATATCTACCAGTCTAATGATTTTGACCTAACATTTCAATACAACAATATCAACTTTTATGTCTCTTTATACGGTATTCATGGGAAAGAATGAATTAATCATTTTAAGGACTATTTTATAGTATTTTTTTGAAATAAACTCTCTTTCCAATTGTACAACATGGCTTTTTAAATGCAAATGCAGTGCCACAGTTTCCTAAGGAGTCTTCTGAAGCAATACAAGTGATTATATGTTGGCATTCTCAGCGGCAGGCTCTTGACAAGCTGATTATCCCCTCTGTGCTTGCAGCAGTCACAGCCTGTAATAAGTAAGAGGCTGTAAATTCTAGGGGCCACTCATTTTCGCATTTCACTGTCTGCAGGAACTAGCGAAAGCTGAAACCTTTCTATTCTGCCCTTTCATGTCAGTTAAAATAATGGCCAAATTTATTTTTTCTCTTAGCAGAATATAATTGAGATATAGGTGATGGTGCCAGGAAAGTGAGATCATTTAATCAAAGGTCAAATTAGTTTCTCATTCCATACACCCATCTAATCAAAAGCTCTCTTCTTTCGTTACCTGCATAGGAAATTCTAAGATAGCCTTGCCATCTTCTTATGTTGATCAGACATTTCCCAATAGTGTTCTGTCACAAGGCATCCACTTACAGGACTGTTCCTATGACATTTCTGCTTTATTGTTCTTTGTTCAAGGACATAGACCGTAGGGAATATAAATCCAAAATACAAGCATATTTTTCTTGGTGATGTTTGATCATTCGATATTACTATAGTATTATAGAACAGATGATTTTCAAATGATAAAAAAATTGAAGAAAAATTGAAACTATTTTCATTCAGGTTTTGACTTATCATAACAATATGTTTCACTTTCTACATATGAACAAACAGACCAAAAGAATCATTCCCCTGCAGTATAAAGGATATGTGAATGAAAGATACATTAGAATAGCTATCTGTCAAAGGCAGGATTTGTGCTTTGTAAACTCAGATAAACTGTTGGTTGGCACTCTGCTCAATGTTTTTTCTCTTGGAACAAAACTAGAATTACTCTGGCAAATAATTTATTATTCTAACCAAACTTCTGTTTGAATAAAAATTTTAAGTGTCAGTGAATAACCATTAATATTACACTGTAGAGCTACCTTCTTTTTAATTGTTGTTGCTGCATATTTGGAGTAAATTCTTGTTTACTGTTGTTTCATGTCTCTGCTCATCTTTACAGGATTAGGTACTTTCATTCACTGTCCTTTTTTAAGGAACATATTTTCATAATTAGTTCTTCTCTTTCTAACACATGAATACCGGCCTAACATTTTAAAGATGCCATTAATCAAGTTGCTTTGTAAGATTCTCCTGGGCCAAATGAAAGGATGGACTGTCAAACAGAAAAAATTCATATTAAAAAGCTATTGAAGCTCTGTATTAAAGATTTGCATCCACGCATAGACATCCTTTGAATGTAGAGGAGTTAAAAAATAAAAAAATCCAGATTAAAAAGAGAAATGTTGCAAACAGAATGGAATCAACATAGTATAATTGGCTGCATATCAAACTGTCACACCAATAAAACAAATATTGTAACATTTTAATCAGATGGTTTGATTTTGTTTATCGTCTCCAAGCAAGATGAAAGATAAAATCTCCACCTCTTCTGGAAAACCTAAAAGATATTTGAACAAACAACATGGAATTTCATAGAGGAAAAACAAAAACAGATCCTTACTATGAATTTCACTTGCAATATTTCCACCTTCGTCATATGCATAGATCCAAAAAAGAATAATCACACAGAATTAATCATTATCACCCAAGCAGAATTTGTAATTTCACATTTCAGAGTTCTAGGATTTTTAACAGCAGGACTTTGACATCTGAAGTGTTTACTCTACAATTAAAGAGTTTTCTTCAGAAAGAGCAAGGCAATCCAAGGCATAAGCTGTTATAATACATGTCTAGTGCCTACAGCTTGAAAGGGATGCCACAACTGGTATTCATATGCAATGTACGCTTTCATAAGTCAAACTCTTCAGTCTTGCTGCTCACACAAAGTGCACGCACAACAAGACTGATTCTTACTGTATTCAGCCCAGTTAGAGTTCATTTAAACTCACTACAGTGTATCCTTTCTCTGTACCTTGACCTGCGGTTGCTCTCAGAACAGGTCTAAGACTAAGACAAAAGCCCTGAAAGACATCACAGATAGCATTCACCTGTCTAAATAATAAAGACCTGTTCTCATTTCAGATGACATAGGGCATCTGAGACATCTGCGAGGGGCCAGACAATATAGCATAAATCCTACAAAACAGACAGATCTCTTGGAAAACCAGCTGGAGGCTGGGCCAGATATGCTAGGGAATTTAATGTCATTAGAAATTGTTCAGACGTGTAAAAGCAGTCGCATCACTCCCAGATAAAGTATTATATACAAAGCTATAAAAGCACTCCAAACCAAGCATATTTACTTATGAAACTTCCTGTCATGGCTTCACCCCTGTAGGAAATCAACAGAAAAACAAGATGTCTCAAAGTTTACCTGCTGCCATACGTGATAAGAAAGGGGGTACACACTTGGTTATCAGAGCAACCAGACCCTGTTTCTCATGACTGCAATACCAAGTGCTGCCCAAATGACAAAGACAGGAAAAGCCTATACGGCAATTGTGTCAAACGATGATTTGCTGAGCAAAGGTGACCATAGTGCTGATGGGCTGAACTGCAAGTCATCAGGAACTATAAACTAGTGCTGTACCTTACCCTAGTTGGGACCCTCACCACCGTCACGACTTGAGAAACATGGATCAATAGGATGCCATTGACTCCAGAGGACCGGCGGGACGCCGCAGGCCTGTGGTAGTGACTATACTCTTGCTGTGCTCCATAATACTGCTTCTCCTTTCTACCCTTTCTCTACTTCTGCCTTTACTCAATCGCTCATCTCAGTGACTATTGCTTGGAAATAACAATAAAGCCCTAGTGAACCGCTTTCGACCTTGTTTGTGTCTTAATCTCATGCTTGGGATTATTACGACCGCCCCCCGGGACGCTCGATTGGACTGGGATGTAACAACCCCAAAGTGACAATGAAAATCTGGACTAAAATCAAAGTTATATTTAACTCCCTTTCATTCTTCAATGGCAGTTTAAAAACAAGCTTTATGTTCAAGAACAGGTGTTATTGTAAATTATATATTTATCTGATAGGCCTCCTTTGGTTTATGTGGTAGATGTACCACTTTAACAAGTTATTTCTAGTACATTATGTCATTAATATAAAATCTAAAGCCTGCTACGCAAAGATGGTAGAATCTCATTTCCCTTAAAGAAAGTGTCTTTTCTGAAAGTTCTAAGGATGAAGATATGAAAAGAAGAAAAAGAGGGGAAAAAAAAGGTTCCATTACAGAAAGATTTAATGACGATGTCTATATAAATACATTCTGGAGTTAATGTTTAAGTCAAACTACCTGTTTAAATATAATTTATGACACCCCTAGAGAAGGTAAGCAAAATACGTTTTTTTCAGCAATTATAAACAAAATGAATAATTGAATGGTTACCTTTCTGAGTGCTACAAAATTATTTAGTCACAGTGTGATTAATTGATTGTAGAGACTTCTTATTGGCTAATTAGATTATTTTCAATAAAATTCTTCCTGTTTCACTCTCTATCATCTGCTATAAAATAGCTCTTCAAATAATGTATCATAAACACATTTTCACATGAGATACTGATTACAAACTCATTGTTTGTCATCTGATTTAATTTCATACAAGTTAAGGATGTTAAAATAATTTGATTTATTAATTTGAAAACAGTAGAGCTTACATGGACTCATTTATATTTGTTCTATAGCTCATTCACTAAAAGAAAAATGGATGAAATAAATGAGATAACACTTTCCTCTCACATTTCTTAATTTATTTCACACACCATTATGTTTCACACCTTCTGTTCAGACATGGTTTATGTCTTTGTTTGTCCCTTTAAGTCTCATCTCTTTCACATATATTTTTAGTCTTTTCTCAGCTTTTTATAGCATTTCATAGGTACACCATGTGAGTCGTTCACTTGACTGTATTAATGTTTTATTAGTGCTTAACCGATACAGCAGGGAAGGCCTGACAGTCGGACTCTTAATTATAGATGTTTCACCTGCATTTTCTACCAATGCCAGACTCTTAATTACAGCCATTTCACCCTCATTTCCTACCAATGCTTCTTTATCTTTCTATTTTTTTTCATAACCCACCTTTCATTCTCCTCCTCATTACTGAATTTCAAAAAGATTCACAATGCAGACTGAAATTAAGATGTGAGTATTGAATGTTTATCTGAATTTTGAAGGCCTGCAATGTTAGGGTACTTAGTAGATCAAGGTGATTTCTAAGTCCTTCAAAACTTTTTGAGATGATCTATCTAATTTGTAATTTATCATTTGTTTCTCAAATGAAAAACATACATGAAATATCATAAATCTTCATCTTCATCACTGTCTAATTCAAATATTGAAAACATTCGCTGGGTAATTAATTTCAATTTTAGAAAAATGTTCTTGGTCTTGTCCTTTATTTCAAACCAGCTGGAACTTATCTGCTCGTTGTGTCAGTGACAGGCTATGGGATGAGGTGCCTAGCCTTTTACTGTCATATTTAAGATTTCTTCAGTTGCATGTTTTACACTTACTATGCGAACATCCTGTCTGAATAGGATCTCTTTCTGAAGATGTATGTACGCATGCATGTAATTATTTATTTCTATGAGACTAGTACTACTAAATTAAGACTGTCATTTCACCATATTAAGTTATAGAGCATCCAATTTAGAATGCAATTTTAAAAACTTCATAATAAATATTTTTTCTATTATATATATATACAAATATATATTATTCTACATATAATAGAAGAAATATACTAAACTGAAAAATCGTCCTCAGAATTAGTTCTTATAACCTTACAGTTCAGTTTCTCATTTTCCGCTCAAAAGATGGTTTGACCTGAACCCCACAGGCATAAGGAAACTATGTCGTATTAAGGCCTTTGCGTTCTAGAAACTACTAAGCTTGTTCAGATCATGAAGTCACTAATATCATATGACATGTTAAGGAGTTGAATCTATCCAAACCTAAGCAGGACATTATGAGTTAATACCTTTTGCTAAACGCACTGTTCCTGTAAATATGTAAGTGTTCAAATCACTGTCCTGTGGTTTAAAGTAACATGTAGTTTAGAAGGTCTGTTTTCCCCTTGTAGTTCAAGAGTAAAAATATAAAATAAACCCTGTGACTAAGTCTTTTTGAGAGTTCTGAAACAAAACTAAACTGTTCTTCTAAGAGTGGAGGCAGATGTTTCCTCCGATGACAGCAGGCAGGGAATGTTGCTTCTTTTTCTTTCTTTCTTTCTTGGACCCTTCTGTAAAAGATATGTCTCATTTTCATGGGAACATTAGTGTTTAGCTGCAACTATGGATTCCACTAGAAACAAGAGTAGAACATAACTGAAAAAATTTAGATACACTCAAGGTTCTTATTTACGTTCAAGGAAGATCTTGGCAGTCTCTTTCTAAGCATTAATAAAATCAGATATTCCTAGAAAGAAATTTGTCTCATCCTAAGGTAAATGTTCAGAATAAACATATGGTTAAAAAGGTCTTTCTCTTCTTCTCCATTAAATTAAAATAATTCCAGCTTGTGAAGCTCCACTCTCAACATTGACAGTATCTAGGACTCAGACTTTCCGTTAGTGAATATTGAGACACCTAATGTCTTGTATGGGACAAATCATTGGGAATTTGAAGTCCACTGGCTTTCATATGATCAGCTTGATATATTTGGCACAAGTTGGAAGTTTTCTAGCAATCCTTTCTTTTTAAGAACAAGAAAATTGTATGTACCTGTGTACCTAAGCTCTCTAATGTATTCTCTTAGGAAATTACTCCATTTTCTTTTCTTCAACTTCCTCACTGCCTTTCTCAGAATATTTCTTTAATGTATGAAAAAGTTTATGCTCTTGTGTCCAAGAGCCTCCTTGAAGTAGAAACTTTTATAAGCATCTTCCAAAATTCCAAGACCCAATTACATGACCTATGATAAGCACACATGAAGATAGTATATCATCTTTTTACTTTGAAAGAGTCCTGTGATTGTATCTTAGTTGTTTCCAGATTCAATGTAGCTAACTGAAGTCTCTATGATCAAAACTATGTTAAGGTCTCACATTAACCATGTAGACAAAATGCCACAGAATCACAGAATCACAGGGGTTGGAAGGGACCTCTGTAGATCATCTAGTCCAACCCCCCTGCCAGAGCAGGTTCACTTAGAGCAGGTTGCACAGGATGATTAACAGGGCTGAAACTATCTCTGGAGTTTTCTTTCTTTTGACACTAGAGAACATGTAAGGCAAACAATTTCTCATTTTTACACATAAAAGTGCACTTACATTACTTTTTTGGTTTGGATCAGGAAAACAGTTCTGAAGTAAATCTGATTATCTCTATTTGAGATGCTTTGTTTTCTATTGTAGATCTTTCTTGAAAATCCATGGCTTGGAATCCTTTCAGAAGTGGTACATGCTGCAAAAGTTTACCTAATGGTCCTCAACCACAAACAGGCATTTAGCTCTTCAGACCAGACAAGTAAAACCCAAGAAACCTGTGTAACGTAGATAGCAGGCTTTTTGTATTACTTTTTCTATCTTTAAACTTGGTTTTATTGCTCCACATCATTTAATAAAATTGAGATAAACTGTTTGTTGTTTAAAACTAATAGGCATGAATCTTGGATAAAGTCTGTTTCTTTTTCTATATAAAAAAAAGTTTAAACAGATTTGTAGTTTATTATAAATTATAATAAATTCATTGATAGAATATCTGGCATATTTATAGATTATAGTATTTAGCACTTACACCACATTTTATTGTAAAAGCTTTATAAATGAGGTATACATTATATTATCCCTGCTCTAAAGAAAAAGGAAGTGAGAAAGATTAACAGCTTCATCCGAATTGGAGAGTTGCACAGAGCATAGCATCTAGGTCTCTATGACTTTTTAAAATGTAAATTAGAACAACAACAGCAAAATAGAAATAATTAAAGGTAAAAGTAAATAAAGCTTTTTATTTTTTTTAAGAAAAGTATTTTCTTATATCTTAAGTAGTTGTTTGCTGAAGTCATGCAAATATTAAACTTTAAGAGGCTACTGTAGTTTTTCTTCACATATCTAAATGATAGTCAACTTAAAAACTAATCAATTTAAGAAAACATGTGACTATGCAACTGCATTATAAATAAAGAATCCTAAAAGTTTTTGCAGTGCTTTACACATTGAATGTGGGTTTTTTTAATAGTAAGAAGTATTATTATTCAAGTAATATTGTAGATCCCAAAATTACCTGGCTGGACATTTGCCTCAGAAGGAACTGTGAAAAAGCTGAACTTGTAACAGAGAATGCAATACTTGCCTACAACCTAACTCAGTGATAACATAAACTGTATGCGGTCGGTTTGAAGATTATAGCAACTGAAAAGAAACGTGAACTGAAGGTTGACTAACTAGGGCAAGCATAAGAAAGACTACGAATGGAAGAAAATAATTCTGTATAGCACCTGGTTGCCTATAAAATGTAACCAAAAAGTCTAAGTGAAAGGAGAAGAAAACAGCAGAAGAAAATTCCACAGCTAACAACATAAAGGCAAAATGTAACCTGAAGTAACAGCACCATGAAGTGAGATACAAAACAAGAACCTACGCTGCCCCATGCTGCCTCCTAAATTCTGATCAAATCTCACTGAACCATGGTTCTGCTTATTTGTTCTAGATGCTAAGTTAGTTTGACATATCCTCCAGGCCACACACTGGGTGACTGGTGGCATAGTGTGTAAACCCATACATCCTGTGAAGTAGTGTACAAAGTCAAAATACCTCATGGCTTTCACTGAAGGTATTTCCTTGCACACCTCTTTTAAGAACCTGCTGGAGGATGGATCAAAAATGTTTGCTTAATCTGCTGTCCCAGTTGGTGAGTAGCAGTGGCCCTCCGTTTGTGTGCAGCAATGTCACCCACAACTGCCTAGCTCCCAGTTCTCACCACTCTCATCTACTACACAAAGAGTGTGATCAGATGCCTTGTTCTCACTGTGTTTTAAGGCCAGGCAGGGAGAAGTGCAGCTCTTTCATGAGATTGCACAACAACTCACAGAAAACTATGGAATAAACTGAAGAGTGCTTCCGCTGTTTGTACATGTCTTTGTGTTTAGATAGAGATAAGTAAACAACCTGCTGTCATTACCTTGTCTTTCTACGTTTTCAGATGAGAAGTCTGGTTAAGTTTTCTGAGGAAAAAGAAAAAAATCTGTGCAAAAGGGCCACTCTGAACTAGTTGATCTCCAAACCATGGATTATTTGCTGAGGTAGATGTTATTTAGCCATGTAAATGTAGTTTTTATTTTCTCCAGGATGAATTAATACTCTTAGATTCAAAACTCCTAAGATATGAGCCATTTTTATATGCCATCTACTGTGTTTAACAGGAATCATTGCCCATACATGGAATACCTATATACTATTACAGTATTCCTATTAACAGTATATAGAATGCAAGAAACAAGGATTCCTAATGATCACTCTAGTCTCTTCCCCTATCAACAGCCATCTGATTTGCAAGTATATTCTTACCTCTCTGATCAGTCAAAATTCATTGCCTTGTTGTTTGTCTCTCTAAGTGAGAGAAACTGATAGAGTTACGAGGTCTCTTTCATGAATTTTCCCTACAAGGAATATACAGTTTTGTTTTACCTCGACAAAAAGTA
The DNA here is from genome assembly GCA_013397275.1 of Burhinus bistriatus. Classification (NCBI taxonomy): domain Eukaryota; kingdom Metazoa; phylum Chordata; class Aves; order Charadriiformes; family Burhinidae; genus Burhinus; species Burhinus bistriatus. The sequence goes on along the minus strand of VYXH01012193.1, from coordinate 191,539 downwards.
ATCAAAACATATAGTTTCTCTTTCCCACTTCTTGTATCCTATTTTGAAGTCAAGATTTAACCATAAAGTTTCTTAGGGAAGCTCACATTACTATTGTTATTCTAGAGTTTCTTTTCTAAGTCTGTGCTGTTTCCCTTTGCATTTCTCTCTTGTTTACACACTGTAAATTCTATTCATGCACAGCTTCCATCCACTTATTTGTGACTCCAAAATCTTTACATGATCTTTTGTTTTAAGTGATGAAACAGTGTTTGGTTCTTACGTGCCACCTATTATTACATCATAAATATCCTGTCCATATTCAATTTCTTTCAGGAAAGTGACCGAGTTCCTTCCTCCTCCTGTCTTCATACTGAGTACACATATTCTCAGTTTTACCCATGCCTTAACTGACAGAATCAGATCTTTGAGTAAGTAGTTGACATGTTCCGTACCTCCATCCTACTCTGTTTTTTAAAGGAATGAGAAGTGAATTTTTTTGTTATCTTGCTTATACTTCTCCAACATTTATACTTGTAAAAAAATTTGAAAATGACTAGTGGTTGTGTAAACTTAGAATGCTTACTAGGAATCTGATAGATTATAAGAAGGATGACTTTAATAGAGACAGTAATAAGATAATTATGCTACATAAAAAGGATAGTAGTACAGAATTGCTCCTGCTAGGAAGAAGTAAACTTGTCGAAACAGAAACTATATAGTTAAGATATTGACTCCATAACTACTGAGTTTATTGTCTCCGTGTTTTGAACTCATATAGAATGTCAAGTTTTTTATCAAACTAAGCATTTGTTGTTGCTTGTAGTATTATCAAATGCTTATCACTGTCCATAACTTGTCAGTAAGCTGCTCCCCTCCTTGTCACACAACAGTACAGTTCTAGTGGTAATGATTTCAAGAGTAGGAAAACACAAGTATATGATATTATAAATGTATTTTCTTTTCCCAGTGGTGCCTTTTACTTTTCCAGTTTGAGGTAGTTATTTGCAGACACAGAGCTGCCTCCAAAAATCCTGGGCAACTGTAATAAGGAAAATTCACTGACCTCAGTTCCTAGACCTTATTTACCCCAGTTACGAAAGTATTCAATTTATGTTTTTTCTCATTATATAAATCTTATTTGGAAGTTGCTTTAGATAAAGAATGTGAACAATGAAGCTCAGTCTAAGTCTAATCGTATGATGAATTGAATACTCTCTTTCCAGTCCATCTGTGTTCATCATTCCCACTAGCTTATACATAGATTTCTGGATAAATAGTTCACCAAATTATAGATGCTGATGTTCTCTCTGCAGTTGGCAAGGTACCTACATAACCATCCTCAGTGTCTTTGATGTTTACTTTCAATGTCTCTATAGATTAAAAAAAATAATAATTCTATGAGCTTTTATGGCTAGATAAACAGCCTCTTTGTTTTACATGGATTTGCATAATGTGGATCTACACAAGGTGGGTTCTGTCTTCAGTCTGCTTAGCAGTCATACTCTTTACCTTTGAATTACTGCTTCTGTATATTCCGTATATGTCACCAGAAAAGTACACAGAGTTCCTGAGACGATTTTATGAATGCTTTTATAATAATTTTGATACTGGTTTTACCCAAAATATTTTGCCTATTCAAAATATTTGCTTTTTCATTTCACATCAGTGACTTACAATTACCCTGTCATCAATCAATGTAACAAAATCCTTCATTGGCTTTGTCATCCAGCTGGTAGTTCTTTCCCTATTAGCAGAGGTATGGTTTTAATTCCCCAGGTGAATTGCACCTCATGTTATCATTTTTATTGTTTCTTTTTTCAAGGTCATCTCATTCTTCCCAGGAGACATTCAGGTACTTCTATGGCTTTGTACATTTCATGACTTTCTGTCATCATAAAAATCCATTAGCTTCAACTATATCACTGTCATTAAGCAAGGTATTAAAGATTAACCACAAAATGAATCCATTGAGTACTCCACTAGTAATCTTCCTATCACACAATAATTCTTTATTCAACTTACAATTCCTGTACTAACCACCATCTTAAGTGAAAATTTCCCATGGGGTACCATATCAAGTGTTGTAAAGAAGTCAAGATAGATTAGATCTATCACAACACTCTTTTCTATAAAAGCAGTCATTTTGTTAAAGAAAATATTATATTAGTCTGACACAATCTGTTTTTGCTAATCCCCTGCTTTGATTTATCCATTTGCTATTCACCTCAATATATTTAGCTAGTGCTTCCTTCATAATTTGTTCTGCTGAGGTCAGGCTGGTGGTTCTGTAGTTGTCCAGTTTGATTTTTCATCCTGTTTTTAAATATAACTATTGTAGTCTACTCCTGTAATTTGAAAAGTTGCGTTGGGTGTAAATGGCAAGTTTTTGGTAGTGGTGGACTGCAGGGGTGGCCTCTGTGAAGAGAGACAAGGATCTGCCCTGAGTTGGACACAACTGGTTCTAGCTGGCTCCAACAGACCCACCACAGAACACAGCTGAGCACATAAGTAAAGATGGTGGTGCCTCCGTGAAAACACTTTTAAAAAAGGGCAAAAATCATTGGAAAGAGAGAAGAGGAGGGAACAACAGAGGGAACAGCAGAGGAAATGAGGAAATAGTAAGGTCAGAGGAGGTAGTCCATGGCAGAGTAACTATACATCTGAAGGGACTATGGCCCTGGAGGACCTGTGCTGGAGTATATGAAAAGGGTGAGAAACAAGGACCAGCAGAAAGAAACATCAGTGTACTGACCCTGACGTCCTGCACTGTTCGTTGTCTCACTGAAGGGACTGAGTGTAACCTGTGGTGATAACAAGACAGGACAAGAAGTATCTGAAATGAAATACTGAAGTGGAGGGGAAGGGTGGGTGGGAAGAAAGAGGGAGAAGGAGAGGAATTTGAAGTGAAATTGAGCTTGGGAAAGGGGGAGAAAAGGTGTTTTAAGGTTTGCCATCTTTGCTTCTGTGGTCTGAACAATAACAAAGGTTTATTGAGGTAGTAAGAAAGATAAGCAGCAACGTTCCCATATGGCAACTCATCCAATCACTGATAGTAAACACAGGATCATAAGTGATGCTGTGGCTCCATCAGCCTACTGTGGACACTTGGTGTCCATGTCATCTGGCAGCAACAGCCAATGGTGCAAATGACTTCAGAATGTGGGTAAAAGTCACGCCACCCCTTAGCTCCACCAGTGGTAGTGTGATTTGAGAGACTCACACCTTACATGGATAACGTGGGCAGCATCCTGCCTAGGCTGCTGATGTTGGTCAGGGGGCAGGGTGTCAGTTTCCCACCTGTTGTTCTTTATTTTCTCTCTCTGTCCCACTGGGGCCAACTGACTACGCAGATTTATAAGACTATTGGGTATCAGAGCCACAATTCAACCCATTTATTCTTTTCAGAACTGCTGAGACGGATCTGATAACTACAGAAATTTTTAGGAAAAAAGCTAGTAAGGTGACAAATACTGGTCTGAGTGAAATGTTGATAAAATATTCACGGAAAAGAGGCATGAAATTGAACATTAAAATAATATGAAACTAAAAATGAATTGGCCTGCAGCTATGCAGATTAATTCATGAAGAATTTATTGAAAAGGTATGCCATATAGTACACATGACAACAGTTAACTTTAAGTTTTTTGTTTGTTGGCTTGCTTTAAATTTCTGATCCTTAAATGAATAGGAGCTTTACAACAAATGCAAATATTTGAATGCAATCTGGATACATGAACACAACTACTTTTTTTCGCATTAAGAAAACCACATAAGCAAATGTGTTAAAGCTCAACTTGGCAAAGAAAGCGATAGGTTAGGGAATGTGCAAATAATATTTACTGGAGGGACAAGATATTTTTGGAAAAACATCTGCTAAGTGCATCAAAAAAGTAGTTTGGGATTCTTTTCAACATGATCCCAACAGCATGATTTTGTTGACTTACAGTGTACTGTCGGGATTACACAAATATTTCTTTAATTTATTTTCCCTCTTTGCATATTCCCTCTATGCTCATTACTTGCCCTAGGAAGGAAGAGTAATAGAGACTTCACTTGTTTTCAAAAGCACATGTGCTTAGACAGATGCTGAACTTTGAAAGGAAAGTAAAATGCCTTCCAGTGAAAATTCTGATAGATCTTAAACCCTGAAGGAATCGGACCAGACTTCCACAGAGAGCAACACTTTCCTCTCCTCTACAGAAGACCAAAACAAGATGTAATGGCACATGCAGTTTCATCCAGCAGGGCAGCTGCTATGGTTAACATCCAGGAAAGAGAGGCTGGAATGATAACTGTGTCTAGACTTAATTTTGAAGTGAACTATGGATTTGTTTTCAGGTTCTGATCTCCTAAGAATTAAACTTAATACCTCCCTGAGGCACATGTGGCACCCATACGAAATCAGACTGGTTTTGGCTGGGTTGGAGTTAATGTTCTTCATGGCAGCCCTTATGGTGCTATGTTTTGCATTGGTGACCAAAACAGTGGTGATAACACACCAATATTTTTGCTATTTTTGAGCAGTGCTACATAGCACCAAAGTTTTCTCCATTTCTCACTCTGCCCCCAGTGGGTAGACTGGGGGAGAACAAGAGGCTAGGAGGGAATGCAGCTGGGACTGCTGACACAAATTAACCACAAGCATATTCCACACTATATAATGTCATGCTTACCAATAAAACTGAGGAGTTGGCCAGGGGTTGCCTTTGCTTGAGAACTGGCTGGGCATCAGGTTGACTGGTGAACAATTGCTTTTGCATCACTTGTTTTTCTTTGCTTTATTTTGCTGGGGGTTTTGTTGTTGTTGTTGTTGCTTTTCTGTTTTGGTTTGGTTTTCTTTTATTTATTAAACTGCCTTTATCTCAACCCATGAGTTTTCTCACTTCTGCTCTTCCAATTCTCTCCCTCATCCCACTGCAGGGATTGATCGAGAAGCTGTGTGGGGCTTAGCTGCTGTCGTGGCCTACTGGTGTTAACCCACAACAGAGACAAACACCAAAACTCCTTTATTCTGAAACTATGAAACGGGATAAAGTGATGATGCATACCCAGGTTTAGTCCTGTATAGAGACAGTACGTGGCTTGGTCAGGCATCTCCAGCTAGGAATTCCAAATACTGCAGAATGGGGTACTCATTCAGCAATACTGACATCTCCTATGTCATCTTTTCCTTTACTTTTTCAGCTCCAGAGTATATAAATCCCTTTCAGCACTGTAACGACAGAGATAAAGTAGCATCATGATAACTTTTTTTCCCCCAGATATTCAGACTCCTTATTCAAACATCATGTAAAATGTTGTCCTTGTACACTAAGCTCTATCATCTACACAAATAAATTGCTTGTTACTGAGTGTATTAGAAATAGCAAACACAGAACATAAAGAAATAAAGGGAAAAGTGGAGGGCTGACATGCTCTCTGTCTTTACCAGAGGATTTATTTGTAGACTTAATAGGTCCTGTCTATTATTATAACTGACAATCATGTTAAACATTCTGCTAAAAATGCAAATAATTTTTGAGCATGTATGTGAAGTTGTATGCAACATTTCACTATTAAATCATACTGATGGAAAGCCATCTGGCTAAAATTACACAGAATCATAGGTTATGATTTTTTGAAGTCTGAAGTTTAGAATAAAAAGCATTTCCATTTTACTTTTACCTGGTATATTCTGTGATACTTCATTATAAGTCAGATGGACAATTATTAAGAACTATTTCAGTTTTGTTTTCCTTAAAGTTACTTTATAATAACAATGCTTAACTTGTAAAAAGTTCACTGCTTTATAGTAATTACATACTTACAGAATTAGTAAGCAATATCTTCTGGGTTCTGGCTTGTGAAATACAATCTATAATTCCTTCATTATACAGGATAATGAGACAAAGAAGCAAATGATTATCCTTTTCCTAATATGAAAAATCCTATTGTCAAAAAGGCTGTCATAAAACATTACCAAAAGATCAAAGCAATTTGGACAAGGTATAGGAAGTGTAAAATAGAAGTTAATAGAGGTTAACATTCCCCTATTTGGTCCATTATCTCAGTTGCTGACGTTGAATGATTTATTCCTAGTTAATGAACAAACAACATCTTCTAATCCCAAGGGCTCAGATAGGAAATCATCCATGCATGCTAGGTATATCAAAGTGGACGAAAGTACTACAGGTGAATAGCATGTAAGAATTAGCCCAATGTTATATACAGTACCATTCCAATTCCTCTCTAGCTAATACAAAATAATTATGACAGTCTTTTTCCTATAGTTAAGGATTCATTTTACTTACTTTGGTAAAGATTACACAGTCTTGACACATACACTTGAACCATAGCTGAAAATTCTTTCCCAGTCCTTCTCATTTCTAAACAAATGTGCTTCTGAGCTCCACTGGGAAAAGACGACAACAAGGCCTGCTTTTGAATAGCCAAAATAGGAAAATATTGAGTATGGCAGACAGATAAGCCAGCAAAGTTATGAGTCAGAGAGAAAGGGGTCCCAGCAGTGTCTGGCTTTATGCTCAGTCAAAAGAGGCTCAGTGGCAGCAACAGAGCTGCTTCCCAAACACTGTCTTCTGTTGTTGATGGCAAAAACAAGTGAGTTTCTTTACTAGGAGAATAAAATGTGTTTCTCTGTCCGTTTCCCCATTGTTAACACTGGAGAAGATTCAAGATTATACTAACAGTAGGTAAGGGGTTGGGAAGCTGAAAGATCGACACTTTTCCCTTTTGAGTTCGCTTACCAGCTAGAAACCAGATACCTTTCCTCCCTGCGTTGTCTTAAAGGCAAGCACACAATTTCAGGGTTTGCAGGGTATTTCTGGATGTGGGCACATGGGCTGTAGAGCCTTGTTAAACCATTACTGAGGTTGAAAGTATGACCATTCCAGAATAAAAATCTACACCTACTTGTGATGTGCACAATGAAAGCTTTTCTAGAACAACAGGGATTCATAGCTGAAAGATCTAGCACATCCTTTCTTCATTTTTCTTTCAGCTTAACATGTGATTGCTCCACCTTCATTCAAGGGGAATGAAGATCAGGGGTAGTGCCAGATTTGTGGTCTCTGTGAAGTTGTCTATCTTAGAAAGGGGAAATATGTAAGGAAGGAATTTAATGAGAATTTCACATTCTCTCCTGAAAATTTCCATGAAAATACATAGAGGAATATTTTGAGATGAGATTTTATTTTACCCTGTCTACTACTTACTTAGTTTTATTACTCAGGTCTGGAGGAGTATACCTTTATTTAATGATAAAGAATGTTTTATTTGTTAACATAATCTCTTCCTTTATTTGATCCTTTCTATTGCTGTACACTGCTCTGTAGGTGTCAACAGCTCATTTGCCATAAAACAGTATACTTTTTTACTCCATTTCTTTATCCTTAAATTGTAATTATTGATTAAATAGGTAATACCTTAAATTTTTGGCATTTAGAAACTAGCACCACACATTAAGTATTCTTTAAGAAAATGGCAGACAACAATGGCATAACTTTAGGACAGTTAGTCCGACATCTCTTATTGGCACATTAATGGAATACTAATACATGACTCAACTGATAAAGAATTAAAAGAATATAATTAACCCCTGCCAAATTGATTTAACAGAAAGTAGGTCTTGCCAAAAAGCTTGAATTAATTCTTCAAGTAGATTGGAACGTTGGATTGTAAAGGTACTTCATTCTTTTATCTGAGAAGTGCTAAAAAGTATTCTCTTTCAAAAAATAAAATTATAGAATAAAGATAACACCTACATTAAAAGAATTGGGAAATGGATAAGTGAGTTATCAGAAGTGATTATCCATGTAAATCACCATCATGTGGTGATGTTTCTAATATTTATAATATTAATATTATGTACCAATATATATAATACAATATATAATACAATACCTTTCATATATGTTATGCTAATATTTTATATATTAATATTTAATGTTTATGTAATATCTTTTATATGTTCTGTACATATAAAATATATACAGTGATCAAAATTTTAATCCATAGCCTAAATATAAAAACAAAATTGCCAGCAGTAACATTTTCAAATGTCACAAATGTCAGTAAATAGTGATCAGAATGTAACAGTTATACTGAGGATCTGGATGCCAAATTAACCTGAATACCGTTAAATAACACACTGTAGAAACAGAATTGTTAGCACATAATTATACACTTCATAACTTGACATAACAGGAGAAAGCATCCTGTTTCTCAATATCTCTGAGAAAGTGTTAGGGATCATAATGGCCAGACACCTGTACATCTCTATATAACATTCTGCAACTATGCTGTAGTTAAAAAAAAAAATTACTGTAATCCTTGGCATTATAAAATGAGTGAGTATGGAGTAGGAACTTGGGAACGTGGAAACGGATTTTACTCTTTTTTTCATATACTGTGAGTACATGTACTGTGAGTATACTATAAGTATGTGTACTGTAAGTGTTTCCAAGGTGTCCCGCTTACTCTCCTTACAGAAAGTAACTCTGGAAGTACAGCCAAGCACTGTTCTCTAAATTTGGCACATGGGACATTGCATGATTGTGAGTATCTTACGGAGTAGATCAGGGCAAGAAAAAAGCATACCTTGCTCTTTGCAACCTGAGAAGAATCTTTTTTCAGAGAAGTATCGCTAAAAAGTAAACCTATTCAGAGTATGAAAAGATGACTGAGAAGTTACTTGATTACTGCTTATGTATTCCTTAGAAGAAAAATACTAATTAATAAAGGTCTCTTCAGTTTAGCAGAGAAAGGAAAATCAAGTAAAAATCAATGGAAGCTGAAGCCAGGCAAATTCAATTTGGGCATAAGGCACAAATATCAAAGAGTGAGGGTAATTAACCACTGGAAAAAGATTATTTCAGTCTAGTTAAATACAATACATTTTTAGTCAGACACATTTATTGACTTTGATGCAATCTTGACATTGGGATGACTGCATAAAATGCAAAAATGTGGTCTGTAATACACATTAGGAGAGAGAAGCTGATCAGATGGTCCTAGTTAACCTTTTATGTCATTATTTCATCTTTCAGTAATCTCAGCCGATAACTGATTTTATCTGACCATTAGCCACTGCTAAAATGAAAAGCTTCTTAATGGAAGCACAGAATGTTTTCGGTTCATTTTACTTTGGTTTTATTCTTTTTGGATCTTATAAAGTCTCTGATAGGCTTTACAGAAATGTATTCAGAAGGTGTTCACAGTAACACATGTGGAAAAAATCCTAGATAGTTGTTACTTGTTACTTTAGAAAATCTATTTCACCACTCATGAGGGATTTATAATTCAGCTGCTATAAACCTTATAATGATTCTTATTTCAAATAGCTTAAATTGTTTCTCTGGTTTTAGCATCAGGACAGTCAACACATTTTTGCACCATATTCCATCTTAAATATGTCATTGTTTGCAGCTGTCATATCATAAATGCATATTTACTTAAATGAATTTAGATTCTTTGATGTTTATAGAACTACGTCTATTGAAACTGTGGTCCTCAGTTCTTCCAGAAGGGAAGGAGAAAACAGACGTTGGCCTTACAAGCTTCCCTGCAATACATTTACCAATAGGATAGATTAGGACATGGGAGAAATGAAGAAACTATACTTGATAGTCAGCTTAAGAGTCAGATTTATGAGATTAAACTCACTGTTATCCATGTTCTGTCTCCTGAGCCTGTTTTTTCAGCTTAATTAACTTTGTTTCTACTTCACTGATCTATATCATATGGGACGCTATTGCAAGGGTACAAGCACCCAGATTTACTGAACCTGATTCCTGGTGACCACTGGGAGAAATTAACTTGTGTCCTCTTCTGAAATGGCTATCTGAATTAAAGCAGACAATTATTTAGATACCTACAGACACTAAGTTTCTTAGTAGTAATTAATCCTTTAAAACTCTAAGGAAGCCACAATAACAAATAATAATCTGACCAATACGTGTTTTAATAATAATTTTCTCTCATGTGAATGGATAATGGCAGCTCCTATTTTATTACTGTAATCAATACATATTGTTTATGTCAATTTTAAAGGTTTTCCATATTCATAGAGACTTAAAGGCTTTGTGATTTATAATAATTTGACTTTTTCAGAACTCAGAAATGGAAAGGAACAACCTAAAAGACTCTAATTTAATTTAATTAAACCAAATCTACAAAGACCATTTGCTGAAATATTAAACACCCCTTTTCAATTCTATTCCTCTTTTGGGACTGCTGAGCATCTAACACAGCAAAATGAACACAGTCTGATCTGCATGATTGATTGTACCAAAAATATTGACCACAGTAATTTTTTTACAAGCTGTTAAGGTATGAATACCCCTTCAGTGTTTGTAAATCATTTGTTTTCTGGGTTTGGCTTTGCATAGTTTTGTTTACATAGTCCAAAGTGTGCATCACTTGAGGACCTTTTGTACAGCCTTAGAGAGAAAACTCTGCTACCTTGATTTTACATTTCTGACCTTATGCATAGATAAAAAGAATTTATGCTACATAGAGATTGCTTTTAAGACATCTCAATGTTAAAAACTTCCTTATACGCCTCCTACAATTTTTTTTTTAAAGTGACACTGAAACTCCGATCAGCTCCAAAGTAAAACTCAAAAACTTTTCTTTTAGCCTCAGTGTTCTGCTGCAATACCTATTTTCTATGGTGCCTTTAAGAAATCAAATTAATACTTTAGGTAACAGTCAAAAAAACCTGGTACACATGCCATTTCACTTTTATAAATTTACTTCACGTTTTAAAGCCCCTTTCTCTTCCTCACATTCTTAAAAGTAAGTTGCCTTTTATTCTCACCATGTTAGACTTAGAAAATTCTTGCCTTGAAGGAAATAATCCCTTCACTTTCTCTTATGAGTCAGTAACCAAGCTCAAATTAAAATTCACCATTCTGAGCTCCACACTCTAAACAATGCCATCTTGTTATTTCTTCTAACAGTGTTATGAAAAGATGAAGTGAGGCATAATATTTGAAGCTTTCTGTCATTTTCAGTCTGTTGTTAATCAGATCCACTGCCTGAATTTTATTCTGTGATGTTCAAAACGTTGTTTTCACGTGGGTATTTTCATACCATTCCTTCCAGTTCTTCCTATAACATTCTGTTACATTTTCATCTGAAATGTTGACAGCCATCAGATATTTCTGCACATTATCAGATCACATTTCCATTATATCTTAACTAAGCTAGACATATTTAGTTTTTAAAGCCTTTCTCCAGAAGTGAATTTTGGGAAGCCTTTAAACAACTTTGTTATCCTTCTTTGCATCCTAATCAATTTGCTGATCATTAAGTGAAACTGAACATGCACCACTGCACGCGGTAGTCTATGGGTAGGAAAGAATGAAAGTTAAAGAGGGACAGATCTTTTATTTAACAATGTGATTAATATATAACCTGAATGGTTAATGTTATATACTTCAGAGAAGATAGGAAACCAATGAGTTCATCGACTTCCGTGTCAAAATGTTCACTAACTTCAGTGGGGCCAAAATTTATCTGATGTACCACCTTTTAAGGATATCTAAAATTTATGGATCTGTTCTGTCAGGTTACTACGTTAAGGGCTATTCGGCATAAGAGACAAATACAAGAAATGTGAACAGTAATAAATCAAGCACAAACAGAGATATGCAAACCCTAATAAATAACACATAACAGAGACAATACCAAAGAGCAGAATTATCACCTTAGTGAGAAGCTACTAAAATAACCATTCAAGTGTAGTCCTGAAGAGATTTAACCAGATGTTTGCAACTGATATGAAAAACAAACAAACAAACAAACACACTGTCGTGAATCACATAGGAAAGAATTGTTGAAACTAGATGTACACGTATTTTTATATATGTTTGTACATATATATATATTTATGGAAATTAAAGCTGGCTAGGATGGAACACTTAAAAATCTGACAAAATCATTCCAGTTTTAAAGTTTAAAAGTCAACTTTACTAAATCGGTTCATTAACAACACATAGCACTATCTCTTATTTCTTACACATTATTAATCATCATCGCTACATATATGACGCTGTTAGTCTTTAATGCTTATACTCTAAATTAGCTGTGAGTATACAATACCGCAGAGCAGTTGCTGCATAGTTAGCACTGAAGGCAGCGGTCCTTGGTGGCTCTCTGAGGTCAAGGTAATTAGACTTGAGAGCTCTTTGGAAATAAAAGCCAAAACTGAAGCAGACTTGTCTTCCTTCTTCTCCATGCTTTCCTTTCATGCTTGGCATTTTCATGCTGTTTGCGTCCCTCCCAAAAGGAGTTCTTCTCTGCTCCCTGTGCTTTGTATCTCATTTTTGTTTTTTTTTCCAGTCAGTGTTCTTGTGCATTCAGGAAAATGGACTGCCTGTTTGCAATCCTCTCTCCTTTTTATCATTTGGGTGTCTCCTACCAGCACCATGTCTTTGTTTGACCTTTTGTGGTCCTAGTGGTCACACACTGATGTAAAATGCTGATACACTGTGTCTGGCTATGCCATCATAGTATTATAAAATACTTGTGTACCGTTCTTGGTTACACTGTTTCAGTATTCTTATTTTTGGGTTCCAGGCAAGATTGAATATTAATTCACTATTAGTTTTACTTAAACAAGCTGCCGGTCAGTACCCTTGTTGGGCTGAGTCTTGTGCTTCATCACCAGTCTTTCCTGTCATTTTATTAAATACTGTTCTTTTTTTCTGTTCTAACAGGAGTTCTGTATTGTCTCACATAAAAAACCCGTGCTCTATGCATGTGAGATAGATGGGTTGGTGAGTGAGCGAGTGAATGACTATGTGGTCTCCTACAGATCTTCAAGTTGGGCTAGTCAATGAGTAGAGGTGCTGGAAGGACCCAAGATTGGAGTTGGAGACTGCATAATAAGGCCAAGGGACAGGTCTGGTCTGGGGTTTGAAGGTTTGACTTATGAATCAAAAGGTAAGCGTGTATATTCTAGTAGTGAATTTCAGGCCTGATCAGATATTATTCATTTTTATGTGGATACAGTCTCTCTGTTTTGGCCTGTGTTGCTGGTTGTATTTGTGTCATGTGTGTATTTGCATCTTGAATTCTTTTCAGGGCCTGGACCTTGGGGGGGGTGGGGGGGGTGGGAAGAAAAGAAAAAGAGAGAGAGAAGGAGAAAAGGGCATCTACAGCTGATAAGGAATCTTAATTATCACAGATATTTATCTTAGAGAGGGATGAATAACTTTTAACAGTTTCCCATCTTCCTTCTTAAGAGAGTGGAACCCTATACCGCTAGCTGAAATTGTTACATATAGAGTTAGAAAGTTCTGGAAAGTAGGATATACTTTCTTACTATCAGGAATTTAAGTGTAATTCTAGGGTTTAAATCCCAGTTTAGCCAAGATTTAGCTAGTCTAGATATCACCTCATTTCTCAGTTTAATGACGTATATTTTAAAGGTTATTAAATGACTATTGTAGAGTGTAGATATTTCTCAGCAAATATGTTACTTTTCAAAAAACCTAAACTAATGGCTAGTTAAACCCAAAATTGATAAATAGTTTTAATGTTCTGACACTAAGGGCTTAATTCAATTGCCTGCACAGAAGCCCCTAGAGCCATCTCTGTGTGATATATGCAATCAGGATATGTATGTCTGACTGGCAGACACAGAACCAAAAGTCTAGGAGGCTGGAGCCTTTCTGGAGTGGTGGGTTCATACCAGCCTGGTTATCATGGGATATCTCAAAAAGCACTAGGCAGTTATTTTGAGGTAAGTTTATCAGTTCCTCACTGCTCCAATTACTGGAAGGTGGAATCTCACAATGTTGTTAGGCACAAAGGCAACTTATATTCAAGTCCTTCAAGGTCATGTGTGATATCTGTCAACTTCATCTTAAATGATAAGATGCGTCTGTACTAAACAACGGAATCAAGTACCGTGAAAATGGGGGTCCAGTTCTAAAACTTTGGCCTATAGTCTATGCCATGCATTTTGTGTGTAAACAAAAATCTGTTCTTTCTAGTCTTCAAAAAGAGGTTGTGTTTCAATCCAGAAAGCTTTTAAGTTTGGCATTTAAAATAAACTATAGAACGGTAAGGTCTCATAAGAAGGAAAAAGTAAGAGACTTATCTCTCTCTGTTAAGAGTCCATCATAAAACTGTTCTATGCAAATCTACCATATACTTAGGAGAGTATTTGCAATATAATTTGTAAATTATATTTGATAGAAATCAGCACGACAGTCAGATGGGTGTGAGCTCTACCTCAGACTTTTGATGCCTACCCATTAAGGAAACACCACCTATTATCTAGAACAGTAGCTTTAGATTTCATTCCCTATAATTCTGTAAGATGAATTGATTCCCTCTCATAAGAAGGAAAGGGAAGAAATCAGGTCTAAGAAATTGTAGGTTTCCACCTACAAAATAGAGACAAAGATCATATAGGTCTACATATTGGCTTTCAGGGTGGGTTTTTTCAACAGGACAAGGGATAGGGGGCACTTAATTTAATTTAATTTAACTTCATTTCATTTCATTAAAACTGTAAACTTCTTTTTCTGTACATGTTCAGACACTGATCCGCTTAATTATTTTTAAGGCTTACAGTTATGATTTAGAATACTAAAAAGTAGGCTAAAATTGTGTCTGCTTTCAGGGGAATCTGATGCTATAGAGGTTACCTCTATGTAGATCCAGAAACCTGGCATTCATCACTACAGCCAGTTGTCACTCAAGGAACTAACTTAGCCATGAAGCCTTGCTCAGCAAGACAGCAAAGAACTATTTTAGCTATTGATTCAGCTAGTAAAGCCTCTCAGTTTATGAACAGAAAAAGAAAAATAAAAATCATTTTTTACTCTGCTTAGGGAAATTATATTTTCTAGGAGATAGACTCACAATCAACCTTTCAAGTATCTTGAGATAAATAAATAATTTACATTTCTTCCTCCTTACAAGTGATTCCCTTTCCATGAGATTCATTATGTACCTATTGATCAGAAAGAGTGAGCATAATGCTGAAGTCAAATCGCTGGTTAGAATACGGGTAACTTTATTAAGTACCTTTTTATTCTAAATTAAGAAAAATTAGTATAATATTTCATTAAAATACTAGATGAAAACTAAAACTGAGGAGACAGTATACTTCAAGGCTTTTAAAAAAAAGGCCTTTGTGCCATCATTTTACATCACATGATACTGTTGCTAGTGGACATGAGGATTAGAACAGGGTATGTCATACTTGCTTCTCTTGCCTCCCTCTTTTTCAGCCAAGATATATTTCATTTATCCATGTAATGTGAAACATCTCTAACAGCAAAGAATTCCCAAAATTTACTGTAGCCTAAAGGTTATGGAACTGTTGAGAATGCCTCAGCAGAGGAAGACCTGCGCAGAGTGTTGTCATTCTCCCCAGACCATTTATTTGTGTTAAGATCCTTAGGAATAGAACACTATGCTAGCCCCATTCTCTGGTAACTTTTAAGGATATTCCTTGTAGAATAGTACTTTCCTAAGCCCTTGTAATTGCCCTGGGAAATACTGAAAAATACACACATATATTGTATTATAAGGGTGTCATAATGTAATTTCAGATGGAGGAAGCATTTTCAGAATAATCACAATTGTTTAATGGGGCTTCTGTTTTTGTGTACAATATCTGCAGCATTTTGCATTTGGGAACTCTTAGGAGTTTAACAAATGGTAGATATCGTAGTGAGGAAAACAAACATCTCACAATGTATTACATCTCAATAGATAACCAGTAACAGTATTGCTCACATGCTGTTTCAAAGCACAGTGCTATCCTAGTAAACCTATCCACACGCATTTTTTTGCATCAGTTTGTTTTTGCTAAGGAACATAGTCTAGATATTTCCAGGAGCTTAATATCAGTTTGTTTGCCAAATAAGATCCCATCTTTCTTGGTTATGTTTATGAGAACACATTTTCACATTAAATTGGAAACAAATGAATCTGTTGCCATTCCTCTCTGGGGCACACATACTCCTGATACACAGATTTAACATAGGCTTAAGGGAAGAATGATTTGTGAGAGTCTGTTTTTAAAATATTGGCAGCACATCACTGAGGATTTCCTCCAGCAAAGGAAACAGATTACACCTCTGTGAGCTGAATGCAAAACTACATGGGGCTTCTTTACATTTGTTTGTAAAATCACATACACAAACAGCAAGGAAAACATAATTAGAAATAGTCAAACTGGTTAATGACAAAATATGGAAAAATCCCAAATTCACGATATTTGCTTTGCAGCAAGAAAATGTCAGTGAAGCATAAACAAACTTCTCAAATAAACTAGAAAAAGATGCTTCAATTTTTGAACACTTATATCAGACCCAAAGAAAGATTAAATATTATTGTTTGAAATCACATGCAGATAACTTCTAATGTTTCTTAATGGCCAATTAAGTCACTTAAACTTAAGCAACTAGGACCATTTCAGGTGCTCTGAGGTTCTCACCTGTCTTCTAGAAGACTCTCTAGCAGCAGAAAGGCACACATGAATTTCAATAAATGTTGTCTCATACCTCTTTGTCCCAAGTAAATGCCTGGAATACCCTAAGCATATCAAATAATACCAAAACTATGTTTAGGCAATCGTGTCCTTAATTTCTCCATTCTGATTTGTACCTAAAGTGCTGAATTGCCTATTTTAATCTATTCTCAGACTATCAGTGAAAAAACCCAGACCAAGAGAAACTGTACAGGAAAACTGAAAAACAGCCCATGAAATTTCTATGTCAATAAAAGCATCTGCAGTTTCTAGATACCAATTTAAAATGACTGTTAACTTACTTTAATGATCAGCTTTAATATAGCTGAGATATTTGGGCTTTTTTCTTCAACTCCAGTCTTACAAAACTGTTCTTTCCACCAAGTTTGTTCTAAAGGATTATATCCCCAAGACACTTACTCAGTCAGAAATGTATAGAAAAAAATATGAAATTAATATTATCTACTAAAAGATATGCATGCAAATATGTCCTGTGCTATCAATAAACATCCACTAGGGTACTCAAAGAAGTATAGGAAAGCAAGAGACAAAATAAAATTGGAAAACATGCATAAATATAAAATGAGTACTGAAAATCATTGGCTTAACTGATATATTTTTTATACAAGTATGAAAACTAGCAGAAGAACCAGGCCAAGTGTACACTGTTGCATATTGCTAGACGTGGGCATATCCAATTTAGTACTCAGGTCTCAGTGCCCCTGGCATATACAGTACCTATGAGTTTGCTTACACTTGCATTCTACTCTGGCACGTGCAAACGTAGTCCTTTGTTGAAGAATATCTGTTGCACAGGGAGTTTGGGTTTAACCTTCATTAGTAAACCTTTATGGCACCTGAATTCAAACGTAAGAGCCAAGGCACCTGTCCATAGTGTGGGTGGCCCTGTATGGTGTTAAAAAACCGGAGTATACTCTCAAGTATTCTACTAAACATCATAAGCTTTTGTGGTCTACAAAGTATTTATGTAAGCGTTGGCTGGATGGTCACATTGATGTAAATTGTCACTGTTCCACAAAATTCAACCAGCTCTGACTACAAAGGATGCCACTCTTTGTGTCTTTTAATATTCATCCCCAGGTAGCCTAAAAGAACACTCATGGCAAGTAACATGGATACCCTTCACATCATCTCTTCATACGGTGGAATCCATTCATAAACATAAACTATTAAGTAATAGTGTCACTATAGAGATGGTTTGCAGCTGTTTACAGATGCTTTGCCCACTTCTAGATTAAAAAAAAATATTAATGGGATAGAAGAATGACCTTATTATGGAAGGAAAATATATTGAGATTTACATTATACCAGTCTCAAGCTTTGCAGTATTTCAACTGTTAACATGCTACTTTGTTCACAATTATTTCATAATTGTGGACATAAATATCTTTTTAGCTTTGGTGTTATGCCTTAAAATCTGTTTTTATCACCAGAACCCCCTTTACTATGAAGTGAGATAAAATGAAATTCTTAGTTTTGCTGAATATGATTTTTCTGACACAAGCTCTAATACCCAAAGGCTTGTAAGATGTGAATATGAAAGCAGGTTTCAACAGATGTACCTAGGAGACAAAAACAAATAAAAAGCTTCTATAGTTTTCCGTGCGGTATAACTGTTGTTATTGCTAAGTATGAACCCTACAGGAGTTATTTCACTCAGGGGATTGGAAATAGCACTTTTACCTCTAGGTCACTGTTTCAGGTCTAGCTCAGATTAACAATGTCCAAAATGTATTATATCATCTACTGGCTCTGGAATGATCTGTGCCAAGTGATTTGGCAATTCAAGAGAAATCCTAATGGACCTCAAACTCTCAACCTTGTATTAAATAAAAGCTTAGTCGCAAGCCTAACCAGACAGGTGGTAGCTTTCTTGGCTTAGGAAAACAGGTACTGTTACTTTATTAGCTACATCAATTTAGTAGATGAAAAAGAGCTAAATCTTTGTATTTAGGCAAGCTGCTTATTTGTTGGAAAATACAGTTTTAATAATTCCAAAAAGTGTGTAAATTTAAAAATTAGTTTGGTGTTTTGAAGATGTTAAACTTACATATCTGCTGTATTTTTAAGAGTTAAATAGTTAGGACACTTTGTTGAGTATATCTAAAGACGTAGTAGAGCTTCAGTTCTTCTCCCTTCCTGATAAGCCCTGGGCCTATAATACATTTTGCTTTGAAGAAAAGCACCCAAAAATGCCTTTTGGATTTAACCTTTTCTGTAATACATATTCTGTCTTATACTTAACAAACACTAAACTGAAGTCTGCAAACCAGATGTTTTACCTCTCAGGTGTATGTCTGAACCCCCACTCCCATCATCCCAGCTAGAAAATGTTCATTACTTCTCTTGGGCTGAAATAACATTCTGTAGTTTGATACATAGTGAAGCATTTGTAAGAAACAGGCTTGAGAAAGGATCACATTAAGTTACCTTATAAATGGATGGTTAGCACTTGTCTCCAGAGTAATACAAGTCCATTTCAAAACCTTTCACAGCCTGAATAAAAGGGGTAGTTTAAACCAATTTTGCTTCAGGCCAAGATCCACAAAACCATTCAGGATTTGGGATTTTTTTTCTTTCTTTCTTTCTTTCTTTTTTTTTTTTTTTTCTCTCCCTGTTGAATTTAATGGGACTTAGGTTTCTCGATGACTTTGGGAAACTGCAGTCTGCTTCTCCAGACTGTTACCTAATGACCAACTCTGAGTTTAGTTTCCCTCAAGTGCTCTTTTAATGAGTGCAATACACCCCATTGGGACTCTTGGGGTTTAAGCATTCACTCCAAAATATTGTGTGACAGACAGCTTTCTTCTTTAGATAGAATGGTGTTTGTGTGTCTTTATTAGACAATTACATGTAAGAGCTTCCCTTTGGAGTATAATTCTAGGAGAAACCTCAGCTAGTTTTCACGTTCTGAGAGCACCCTAGAACTCCCTACTGGTGGAGGATGTTATTTCTTCCAGACATCCCCTCCTCCCCCACCAAATCCACTGCAGGGTCCAGAAAAATATAATCTTTAACCACAAACTCATTCTATCTAATCCTTATCACAGACAGAATGATATCATTTGGCCATTCTTCTTAATCAAAATAATGGTTGATGCTTTTGTTCTGAAAATTTCTTAATAGACTAGAAGTCATCTTTTCTATTTCACTGGCTGACACACAGCACTTCAGAAATCTGCCTCCTTTTGGTGATTACCTCCTTCTTGTTGTGTGCTTCAGCATGAAATTTTTGTTCACTGAAGTTTACGTTCTGTCTCAATCTGCTTTTACAAAAACAGAGATGGTACAAACATGTAAGCCTGCAAGCGGGCCCACCGTTGAATGACACAGGGGACCTGGTTACACAGGACATGGAAAAGGCAGAAGTGCTGAATGCCACCTTTGCCTCAGTCTCTACTAGTAAGACCAGGCTTCAGGAAGCCCAGGTCTCAGAAACCAGGGGAATAACCTGGAGCAAAGAAGAGGCACACTTGGTGGGAGAGGATCAGGTAAGGGAATACTTAAACAAACTGGGCATACGTAAGTCCATGGTCCCTGAGGGGATACACCCACAAGTGCTGAGAGAGCTGGCTGATGTTATTGTGAGGTAAGTAAATGCTACTCATACTTTCTGAAAGGGCAAGAAGGGGGATGCAGGGAACTACAGGCCGATCAGCCTTGCCTCAGTCCCTGGGAAGGTCTTAAAACAGCTAAACCTAAAACCCGTTTCCAGGCACATAAACAACAAGACAAACACCAGCAGTAGGCAGCAAGGATTCACCAAGGAAAACTCATACTTGACCAACTTGATGAACTTCTATGACTAAATGACTGTCCTGGTAGGTGAGGGGACAGCAGTGGATAGTGTCTACGTGGACTTGCAAGATTCTCATAGACAAGCTGATGAAGTGTGGGCTGAATGAGCAGACAATGAGGTGGTCTGAAAACAGTCTGAATGGACAGATCCAGAGGGTGGTGATCAGTGGCTCAAAGTCTAGTTGGAAGCTGGTGACTAGCGGCGTACCCCAGGGGTTAATACTGGGTCCAGTCATGTTTAACATCTTCATTAATGATCTGGATGATAGAGTAATAGAATCATAGAATCACCTAGGTTGGAAGGGACCTTTAAGATCATCGAGTCCAACCATCAACCTAACACTGCCAAAACCACCACTAAACCGTGTCCCTAAGCACCATGTCTACTCATCTTTTAAATACCTCCAAGGATGGCAACTCCACCGCTTCCCTGGGCAGCCTCTTCCAATGCTTGATAACCCTTTCTGTGAAGAACTTTTTCCTAATATCCAATCTAAACCTCCCCTGGTGCAACTTGAGGCCATTTCCTCTTGTCCTATTGCTTGTTACTTGGGAGAAGAGATCAACCCCCACCTCTCTACAACCTCCTTTCAGGTAGTTGTAGAGAGTGATAAGGTTTCCCCTGAGCTTCCTCTTCTCCAAGCTAAACAATCCCAGTTCCCTCAGCCACTCCTCATAAGATTTGTTCTCTAGGCCATTCACAAGCTTTGTTGCCCTTCTCTGGACATGCTCCAGCACCTCAATGTCTTTCTTGTAGTGAGGGGCCCAAAACTGAACACAGTATTCAAGATGGGGCCTCATCAGTGCCCAATACAGGGCACTTCCCTAGTCCTGCTGGCCACACTATTCCTGATACAAGCCAGGATGCTGTTGGCCTTCTTGGTCACCTGGGCACACTGCTGGCTCATATGCAGACGGCTGTCGAGCGACACTCCCAGGTCCTTTTCTGCCAGGCAACTTTCCAGCCACTCTTCCCCAAGTCTGTAACTTCTTTACTTTGAGGGTGGCAGAGCACTGGAACAGAGCTGCCCAGAGAGGTGGTGGAGTCTCCAACTCTGGAGACATTCAAAACCCACCTGGATGCCATCCTGTGCAACCTTCTCTAGGTGAACCTGCTCTGGCAGGGGGGTTGGACCACATGATCTCCAGAGGTCCCTTCCAACCCCAGTGATTCTGTGATTCTTCCCCTCTACTCAACCCTGGTGAAGTCACACCTGGAGGACTGTGTCNCAACCCTGGTGAAGTCACACCTGGAGTACTGTGTCCAGTTCTGGGCTAATCAGCACAAGAGAAACATAGGCATACCAGAGAGTCCAGCAAAGGGCCACAAGGATGATGAAGGTACTGGAGTATCTCTTTGATGAAGAAAGGCTGAGAGAGCTGAGACTGTTCAGCCTGGAGAAGAGAAGGCTCAGGGGGCATATTATTAATATATAGAAATACCTGAAGGGAGGGTGTAAAGAGGATGAAGCCAGACTCTTTCCAGTGGTGCTCAGTGACAGAACAAGAGAAAATGGGTACGACCTGAAACAAGGGGGGTTTCATTGGAACATCAGGAAATACTTTTTTTACTCTGAGAGTGACCAAGCACTGGCACAGGTTATGTTGTGGAATCTCCTTCCTTGGAGATACTCAAAAGCTGCCTGGGCATCATCCTGGGCAACTGGCTCTAGGTGGCTCTGCTTGATCAGGGGGGTTGGACCAGGTGACCTTTGTCATTCTGTACTCAATTTGAGGACCAAATGACAGGATGATAGGAGTGGTATTCAGTTTGCCTGTATTTAGGTCTTCACAAAGAAACTATATACATGTGAAGTGCATGTGGTGATCCTGTGTTGATTAAGCTAAGTAACTGTCTAGACTCCACTGACTTTAACGACTAGGGACAGGAATCAGCTGCTGAAGCACAGACATTTAGTGCTATTTTCCACAATGTAGGTAACCCCATTGACATCCATCTGCTGGTCCAGAAGTCTGCAAGTTTCCTGTAGTTCTTGTGTCACATTTGTCATGTCCATACTGATGTCCTGGGTACTCTTAGAGAAGTAAACTGGCATGAAGCATGAATGTGTGAACAATTCAATAGAGCCCCTTTTTTCCATCAACTGTAACGGGAGTTTTGACACCTACATACTGACATGTAACAGCCAAATACCTACAGTCTGGAACTTCATCCTCTCCTATGTGTGACAGTAAGGCTTGAAGCAGCACTTAAATATATATGACAAGTATATTCATAACTGATTTACTTATATCAGAATTGCATGTACTTATCTAAAGTATTCAGATAAAATGGCCATTAGGGGAGGGAGAACCAAACTTCACAACGTTATTGATTTATCAACACTATTGATTTATCGACACTATCAATTTATCTAATGAAACTGGCTAAAGTTAGTACCTTAATTAAGTTTATCAAGGTAAAAATGTCTACAAACAGCTAAGAAAATCAATTAAAAATATTATGTAGATTTTAATGGCTGTTGCTTTTTTTTTTTTTTTAAACTTGCCTGGAAGAAAATTTAAACCTTTAACACGTGCAGTAGGGGAAGCATATGGTCTTGTCTGCATACATATTAAAGATATTCTTTCTTCTGGTCCTTGGGATGTGAAAATGCCTATGATGTTCAGCTTTGCTCTAACAAAAGGTAAGTGACATAGAGATTCAACACTCCTGCTTGGAATAGTAAACTTGCCTTTCAGACATAATTTTATTTGGACATCTCCAGCTTAAACAACATGAGGTCTGTTGGGGCTATTAAAAGCTCTCTAATCTTCACTGAAAAGCTGCTGAAGAACACTGTGAGAAGCAAGTACACACTACATTAATAGAAAGGGGAAAGTCATGCAGTGCTTACCTGAAAAAACAGACAGGAAGGTGGAAAAGCTTAAAAACTAGCTCAGGGTTAGGACCTTGCCCATATTACTAAGCAGAATACTCATCTCCACTAGAACTGTAGAGTGACTGTACCAGTTTCAAAAATCCATCCTTGTTTTGCATTCACTTATACTTTAAACAGAATGATGTGTCCGTAAGGGCCAGGGAGCATCAGGGGCTCCTCATGGGGACTGGCAGGGCAGGGCCCATCCCACTGACCCAGCCAGTGAGCAGGGTAGTCCCAGGGACTGTGCTCACATTCAACCAAGAGTCAAGAACAGCAGGTACTGATGACTCCAGGTTGAGCTGAAAAGGGGTACTGGGCCTCATAAAGAGTTGGGGTGAGATCCCAGGTTATGCTGGTTGGGGCCAGTAAGGCCTGTTTGTGCCTTGAGTAGGTCCCTGACAGTCTTTGCTTTTACCCTGAACACCTTGCCTTGTATCAGTGGACCTGAGATTAGGAAGCAACCTCTCGTCCAGGTCTTAACACATCTGTTACTGATTTTCTGTATCAGTTAAAACTAGATATATTTAAACTCATTTAGCCAAACCTACACCACTCAAGTAGGGAACACTGCTCTGAGTCATATGTAAATCTAATTTTTAATCACCTAGTGCATACAGGTTTCTTTTGCCTATCAGGAGATCATCAGCCGATGGCTGAAAAAACAGAGCTTGATAACAATGTATACTGTCTAATATGGGAGCCAAATAGCACACTTTTCCAGGCTGGGTTCATGTCCCTTCTTCTGGACTCTCCTCATCTTCCCAAAACTTAAAAGGAGACAATGGCGTTTGGTCTAGATTTATGAATTCCAGGATTTGAGGAAAAATAATGAAGTGTTGATAAAGACCAAAGTTACTTGTCGCTCTCATTTCTTCATGATCTCCCTGGAGTACCCACATTTAGATCTAAGTCTTTGGTCATCATTTTTCCTGATGAAACGAATGCTTTCCATCTAGATCAAGATACAAAACTTTAGTCTCCTTACAACTGCGCTAGTCACTTCTTACAGCTCGATATTTGTAATACACACATAAATATACTGTCTGCTTCTCAGAGTTAATCAGTGACCATCCAGCTTCCCAAATAACACAGATGTTGTCTGACATTAACCACAAGCAAAAAAAAAAAAAAAATAAAATAAAGCAATAAATAGTTTTTGCATATATTTTAAAGTTAATACCTATTTACCATGTAGGAAATTGGCAGATTAAGTCCACGAGTCAGTTAATAGATCTAGAATGATGATCTGTGAAAGTGCTTAGCTGTCTCTTTAGATTGTTTTCTTCCTGTCTTTCTCGATTTTTGTATCAAATGAAAATAGTCCTCTTTTTCAGTCATCAGTAAAAAGATGCATACTGTTTAACCAGTAGTAAGATTTGCATCAAGTCCCCTTTTCCACTTAACTGAAACTCCAATTTTGTTTGTGGTGCTTAGTCAGGAATGCAGTAACTAGCATCCCCTTGAAAACATCTGTATCATGCTGTATAATTCAGTATATTCTGATGTTGTATTTCTCAAACGTTCCATGTGTCCAGAGCATCCATTGAACCTGACTGGAACAGTCCATAAATATTCTATGCTTTCAGAGTATAACATCTGGCACACTTGTTATTAGCCTTTCACTCCACATTTTATTTATATTATAATTTCAGTAATGGCTTTTCAGCTCAGACATGATGCCCTGTGTCAAAGTACATCTTATTAGTATTCGCAAACTATAGACTGATACAATAATCATGTCAAAGATTTGCTTATCATCATCTCTATAATACTGAGGACCATAACAGATATTACAATTGTCTCAGTGTTCTGTATTATTAATGCTAACAGCTGCAAGTGTTACATGTTGCAGTAGTCTGAGCTGAGACTTACCATATTTTGACATATGACTAGTTAACCTAAGTTCAGAACTGGTACATTTCTTTAGAAAAGTGTTAAACTACTGTTAGCAGTTAGAAGAGGGAAAATTAGCTTTCTTTTAACTCCATCTGGTACATACTGAGATACCAAATTGTTACTAATAAAACACTGAATCTGCCTAAGTGTTTCTATAAAGTAAAAGGTGAAAGAAATTCTGGGAAAAAGAGAGTAAGTAATGAACTACACTTTGATAATTGCAAAAACAGAACAGAAAAGACATCAGGAAGACACAGAAATAATATTAAATGATGGTATTATAATGACATAATGAGTTTTATTGGAAGTATGTCTGATGATTCTCACAACTAGAATTCCAATATATTATAGAGAGCACTTTGTATATATAGGAAAATTTAGCTGGGGGAAGAATTCTTATTAGGATTTTAAATAGCCCAACATTGTTGAGTAGATGTAATTTACCTCATACTAAAAGAAAAAGGAAAAAAAAGAAAGAAAACAAAAAAAAAACCAAACCCCAAAATAGGTGCCTGGTTCCTTTAAGTCATTTGAAAACTACAGACCTACATATCAGAAAACTACACAAATCCTTATTAATGGATGTAATGGTTCAGTTTTTAGGTAAAGTTGCAAAGAATTAAAAACAAAGAAGAAATGACAGATGGTATATGACTAGAGACCTGCAGGAATGAAAATTTCCTGGACCAAATCTCCAGGTACTCAGAATCACAAGATACCATTTATAGAGGGATTATCTCTTAGAAACCAAAGACAGCCAACCACGCGCCAACTAGAGGAGAAGCCATCCTTGACCTACTTGCAAATAGAGAGGAGTTGATTGAAAATGTGAGAAAGTGAAATGTGGAACCAGTCACAATGAACTAGCTGAATCTAGAAAAATAATTAATGAGTTCACAAAGCACAATGGTAGAAGGGTGGTGGATTTTAAGAAAGAAAATTAGGCTCAAATCCACAACAATTGAGGAGCCAGGCAAATTTCTGGACAGGTTCCCAGGACAGTGAGGGTGAGAGAAGCTTCCCAGCACATTTCATGCAAAGTCATTGGAGCCAGGAAGCGAGAAACTGTCATAGCTGATCTGCATGAGTTTATGCAGTTTTCAGTGTCCATGGTCCCACTTAGCCACTGCACCGTCTTGTTCTTGTTCCTGCTCTGCTCCTCTTCATATTGTGTCCCTCTCATACATCTGTGTAGCAGAACCACATAGGTAATACTATCAAGTGTTTAATTCAAATAGTATATCCAATGTTCATCCATACAAATGCCTGCAACAATTTGAGCCTAGCCATCCAGAGAGCATCAAACAGAGAGAAATAGTAAGCCTAGATTTACAGAATTCAAACTCCTTTAAAGAATGGAGTTTCCCAAGCCAAAATAATAATAATAATGACAAAAGAATTCTGAATCATAATGCAATTCATTTATGAACTGCTGTAGATGTGATGTATATGAAAGCTAGTAAAATGTTTGACTATAGACTGAACTCTTGCTTCCAAAATGCTTTTGAATGAATGAAATATGAATTTCATTATTTGCATTGTAAAATGAATAAAACTGTAAATTTAGAGAGCTTCTACCTTACTCTGACTCTTTTTCACAGAGGAAAGGGACAGCAGAAACACTATAGTTCAGAAGAGACTCCTGGTTTTTCAGTCACTCTCCTCTTCATCTTCTTCTGATTACTTGTTGCACACATCTTCTCCAGAATAATAGTTTGCACTGCTGAGATAAGATCTGTAAGTTTAGCATTATAGCACTTCTTAATCTCTCTGGCACCGTGCATCTTGACTGGGGATTCTGGACCCTACAGAATTAGGCAATACACCTGCTTAGGACCATGAGTTTTGAAATCATTGTTAACATTAGACCAACACCATAACACGAATGAAGATTTATGAACATTTACTACTTTTCAGATCTTAATGGGGTGATTATGTTCAAAGACAAATATGGGGGGGGGGGGG
>VYXH01012193.1:142812-164482 GCA_013397275.1 Burhinus bistriatus | reverse complement strand
GTGGGGGGGGAGAGGGGGGGGGGCAAACAGACTATTCATGACTGCCTGTATTTTACTTCAGTTCCAAGCACCTTTTTCTATTTAGTTCATCTGAAAAGTTGACTAGATAAATTGTGTCATATTTTTGGGATTACTCTTTCAGGTAGGATGCAATCCGAAAACAAGACTTGTCCTCAGGCTTGCATTCTCTGAAGTAGATGCTGGTCAGAGGACAGGTTTATTCTTATGTATTTCTTTTCTCCGGAGGTTACAGTCATGCACACACCTTCCTCCAAGGGTTTCCTGTAACCCATGAACTTGATACATAATCACAATACTAGCTTTTAACACTTTTCTCGGAGACTGGTTAAGCTATCAAGGTATATTAGGAACACTGATGTCTTGTGGGTCTTACTAGATCCTCTTGTCACCCAGAAAGTAGAAAACATACCATTTACGAAGGGTGAAAACAATGGCTGGACAAATAGTTGAGCAGTAGTCCTGACTAAAAACATAGTTTTCCCAACAAATTAAATCCTTCAGTTTTGTAGAGAAGGCTAATGCGTACTTCTTTATAATATATAAATTGAAAACCACATCTCAAAGAATTAAAAAAAAAAACCAAAAACAAAAACCTGTCTGGAGGGACTTTGAGATAAATTAAATCAATATATTAAAAGTGCCAGGGCCCATTCTTTGAGTCACATCAGCTGACATCCATACTTTTAAATTCTTATATACTCCAGAGAAAGTATGGACTCCCCTAGCTGATCTACTGGGAATGGCCTGTGACCCACGCTAACTCTCAAGCATTTAATATAAATTTTTTGGGGGATTGCTCGTGAGAAAAAAAACAAAAACGCTATGAAATAATTACAGCAATTTAAAGCATTTAGTGATATGTGTGTAAAGCAATAGAGTTACAGTGCTCAGGAGTGCTCTTGGTACTCTTCAGTTGAGACCACACAATCCTCTGGCAAACTATTGCTTTCACAGAAAAAGAGAGTGGAGCTTTTTATAATTCTTGATATATCAGACGCCACATCAGGCAAATATATTTGGGAATACAGGACGTCTGGAGGGAGCACCTTCTAAATTTGACTTACTGGGACTACGAGACATAGTGACTGTGGTATAAAACAATTGTAAAACTCCTATTGTAGAAGGATGATTTCTTTATCAAGGACAAGGTCGGCTGCAGTTTTACAGCTTCCTGCTGAAGATCTCCCACCTTGTCAAGTGCATTGCAGGGAGACCAATAGCTAGATTGTCTAAGGCAGAACTACGGCCCAGAAAACCACAGTAATTTTAATCTCATACTAAATAGCCAAATGGAAAACTAGGGTTGTGGCTGCATTCATAGTGGTATACAGAGGGTGATTTCTAGAGAAGATTTGGCATTAGAGATTTAAATCACACTCTAAAGGGCAGAAAAGCAAAATTTTCAAATTTTAATAGATTGAAAATGTTTATTATTAAAAATTAAAAAAGTTTTATACAAGAACCATTTAGCAGTGAAAGAACACTCATGACTGAAAGAATTATGGAAATAAAGGAAAACCAAAAAGTACATTGTTTGGATAATAGTTTGTAATGTTAATTCCCAGCCAATATCCCTAAGTGTAGCATTACAACACTTTCAAGAAGATCCAAAAAGAAAAACTTAAGATGTTATCATAGTCAGTGAAGCAGAACTTTCTCTCTGAGAGAATCTGCTGTCACTGTACTGTAGTATATTCTAGGTTTTTCAATATTACTGGAAGTTCAGCAAAAAAGGAACAAAAGTATCAATAAAGATGAATTAATAAGTATAAAGAATTTAAAAACGGGAGAAAAGTTAAACTCTAACAGTACACAAGTGTTTTACAGTGTGTATTGCAAGGTTTTATAGGTTGGTCTGTGCTGTAATTACTAGCCTGAGTTTAAAATTGATTGAAATTTTTGGTTACTACAGTGAACGTTGATTGCATTTGTCATTTTGCTTGACTGAGTAATAGATAATTAGACTTCAGGAACGACATTTCTTGTAATAATACAAAGCTGTATAATGAAAATGGCTGGGAAATATTTCCCCATTATTTTCCTTCCTTGCTGTAGTACAATTTTTGGGGTTTTTGGGGTTTTTTTCTTTATCCAATTAAAAAAATCAAGTGAAAATTGGGATATTTCTGCTTTTTTTAAAAAAATCTAGTAAATATTTCTATATGTTTCTTACTTTTTTTTTTTTTTCTCCCCAAAAGGGTCTCCTCAAATACCCATTTAATTTAAAAGTGAGAACCAATTCCCAAACAGTTCACCTGCTGGATAATAAGATGAGAAAAATCTGTTGAACGGATGCTTTATACAATGTATTAATTTGTTGATTACACTTTATGTTTAGTCAGAGGCATTTTTCCTCACAAATGCAATCAGAGATTTTTACCAAAAAAAAGTGTTATGGTTGCAACTGAAACAGTGGCTGTGATTAGGAATAGAAATCAAGGAGAAAAAAAGAAGAATATTAGATGCAAATTTGAACAAAAAAAAATAACTTGTGATCCTTCAAACTGTAATAGACAACATTTCTTAATAAATGTAGGAATTAAGGATATTTTATACATACATAAACTTTTTTTACATACATACATACATAGGTAATCTGCATAATTTTGTCAATTTCTAGCACAGCTATGACAGTTGTAAACTTCGTCCTCTGGCTAACATGAAAGAGCCAAATATGGAAGATGGAAAGACGTTCTTGTTAGTAGGAAAAAAATTACATCAAGCAGCACCCTTTTGGCAATAAAATCGACAGGGTGATGGAACAGGATTTTTTCCGATCTCCTATTTCTCATTTCCTTTCTGTGAATGGAGAACATGCTTGGAAACAAGGACTTGGTTTGTTTTTTTATTTATTTGTTGGAGGCTTTTTCATCTTGTTATGACTTAAATAATATTATTAGAATCCTGAAAAAATCTGTATACCTTCTCTTAGGGTGAACATGTAGCATAAATTCCAGCCGGTTTTGTGAGTACGGACAAATTACCATAACTTTTGTCCTCATTTTCTGTCTTATCCTCTGTGTCTTTTATTTTAAACACTTTTGTCCTTTTTCTCAGTTTTGTGCAAAACTGGTAGACTCCCCCAAGGGTACATTCTTGATCCTTTATTAAATGCCTTTAATTCACTTTGGCTACAGATATCATTAATGATCCATCAGGCATAGCCAGTGCAGGAACCCTGGGACAGGGATTGCCCCTTATTATGTGGATTTGCTGGGAACATTTTTTTTTCATTATTATTACTATTTTTGTTGCACATTTCATACAACAATTAGTATTGAATAATTATCGCAGTTTGTCATCTTATCCTCTTTTAAGTATATTTCAATCAAAACAATGACTTAAGGGTGATTCTGATACATACTGAAGATGATGTACGCTAGCATTAGCAGACAAAATTAAATTTAAATCAGATGAGAACCTTGATTCTGTGGGTGAGATTTAGCAGTATTCTCCAGATGGTTTATACCACTCTAAGAACAGAACACAGCTGTAAACACAGTTTAATGTTTGTCATTAAACCAAATTCATGACTACTTAGTACACAAAAGCAACAAAGTACTTACAGTAAACCAGTGAATCTGGCCCTCAAGCTTGCAAAGACAAGACTCAATCATACTCCTCCATAAGTCAATGTATTTTGTTTTTTTATTTTTCCCTTTGTATCATTAATGGAGAGGGATTGGGAATCCATTGCCCATTACCAGTTATCAATTTCCACTCTGCATGATCAACAGCTTCATTTTTTGAATGTCCTACATATATCTGAGCCAGGTGAGTGATAGATAGGCTTTACCTGGGATTCGACAATAAGCTTCTACTATCCAAACCAAAGACTAATGCTCTTTTACAAAAGGGACAGACATTGACTTTGTCACCTAATTATTTCACCTCAAAAGAATCATCTTAGATCTTCCAATGCTTTAGTGACTCAAAATACATATCTCTAAAGATCTTTCTAGATTAGGGTGATACAAATTACATGACTGTCCACCAGCTGGTTGTATTTGACCCACCAGATCAGGGGATCAAAGAGGGCGCTCTCCCACCTGCTTGATTGAATTCAAGAGTTTCTAGTCCATGCTTCAGCATCGCAGTTGACCACTACTCAGCAGTTCTTGGCACATCTTCACAAACATTTGTATGAAAGATTTAATATAACTTTTGCTCAAACTGAATCAGAAAGCTCATTCCTGCAAAATTATTGATGCTGACACCTTTCGATACTAACTTTACAACAATTGCTTAGTGCCTGTAGAAGTTTTACAGTGCCACAAAAAAGGGATGAGATTACTTTGACTCAGCAATCTGAATGGCAAATCATGTTCCTGTAACAGAAAAATAACTGTCAGAATGATAGAAAAGACCAGCAGAATCATGTGTTACATGGGTGGAGACATTTCAGTTCCAAAGTTATTGGTAATGCTAGCAGAATTCTTCCCCAGGCACTCAATAACGGCCTTTGAAATTTTGCTTTACGGAATTGTAAGAACCAGAAATCCATGTATTCAATGCCATAATACTTAGTTAATTGTAGGGCAAAGATGGCTATAGAAATGACATATCACTTTTAGATTTTCCAGGAAGTTAGTATGTTCACATTATACTAAAACTAAACAAAATACAATTAAACACATTTTGGTTCCTCTCTAGGTGAAACAAAGCATGAGTGAAAATGCAAGGTATATGTCTTCGATCTTTTAAGATAATGAGTACATTTAATACCCATGGACATGAGTGAGACTATAGACCATATAACAGCTTACAGTAAGACTCAAAATGTACATTGCAAAATAGTGTTCTTCACATTACCTCGCCTTCTATCTAAATGGGAAAGCTCATTGTTATCTTAAACTTTCTAGAAACAGTGTCTTCCCTTTACGCTCTTATTTTACTTGTTTCCTCTCCATACACTGGAGATGAAAACAAATAATTTAAATTAACAAACTGACAATAAAAAAGGCCTGTGCTGAATGCTGCCCACAGGTCTTTAAAATGATGAAAGCACTTTGCATTATAAGATTGCTCTAGTCTCTGAACATGAATCCCAGTTTGAAAGATTGAAAATCTCCCTGAAGTCTGAAGCACTTAAATAATTTAGATTAAATTTAAATTGTGTTACACTTTACAAGCCCAGAACCATAGTCACATCTTTACTGGGAAGCTTATAAAAATTTGAAATGCTCCAATAATTTTAAATCTTGTAGAAGCCTAGTACCTTCCAAATTAAAGTGCTAATAAAAAAATTAGCACTGAAATTTAAATCTCAATGTGCAGTGCAGAATGATTTAAAATTATTGAACCCTTTCAATTTTTTATGAGGTCTCTATGTAGAAGTGAATCAAACGGCATTTTTAGTACAATGGAAATAAGTTAGAAAAGAAAACAAAGAAAAACTCTCATCAACATAGCAGTGTAGTATGACAGCCTTTCCAGGGTGCTAAAGAAAAGAGCTTTGAAAGAACGACTGCATACTGAAAAGTGAAGCAGATAGGCTTCTGTCTAAAACATTTTAGTAAGACTCAGGAGATATTAATTTTATGTTTTGATTTTGTGAAAACTATTTAATTTCTCTGAATCTCCATTTCTTCCTTTCTTATTTAGATAGCAAATTCATTGGGGCAAGAACTTCCTTTCTTGTGACTGATAGTCATCTGACTAAATGTGGATATCTACCATATTTACATCCATATCTAAGCTAGTTATCCCAGTACAGCTTCATAGTCAGTGGGGAGAAATATATTCTTTTCAAAGGTTGTTCATATAATTATAAACTTCTGCAATAAGGTACAGATAAGAATCACATCCTGAAGAAGCCTGTTAGTCTCCCTCAACAGTAAGTGGAGGCTAAAGTCACTAGTTTCACTATCGATTGCAGTATCTAAAGTTGAGGGAAATGAAGCCAACTTGTCATTATCTTGTCTAATTCTTAAGACTTCCAGATATTCCTGCAACACCTATTATTAATAACTATAAAAATTTCACATAGATAATCTTAAATCATCTGAATCTACAAGTGTTAGACAAGTGTTAGGCAGTGACTAATTTTAGAAACAGTGAATATGCAAAGACCTCTCAGTAAATTGTTCACAGATACGTTCCTGCAGTGAAAAGAGGAAAGAAAATACATCAGTCATCTGTATCTAACTAGATGGCTTTTTTCTTTCCATAATGTTCACAGTAAAGAGAACTAAAGAAAGAAACATATCAGGTATTTGGTGCACTTTACCTCTAAGTATGAATAATTTTCTTACAGAACTAATTATAGGGGAACCTGAAGAAAATCCAACCACTTCCAATGACCTGATTCAATCTGAGTTTTAGTGATAAATTGAAATTACTTTGTTGGATGATAAAATCCTTCCAACAGCTGAAGCAGGCTTCAATGCAGAGAACCACAGGTTTTCACTAAGCTGGTGCAAATGTCTGGTACATGTGCAGAAAGAATATTACACGAGAGCTGCAAAAACATATTCCAGCCTCTTGTTCCTTTCCACAGAAAATCCAGTCTCCTCACATTGATCTACAGTGGTCTGTATACAGATTTGCTTCTGGCTATCTGAGGGACCAGTTTCTGGTGCTGTAGCACTTTTGCTAGTTGTTGCTAGGTCTAAATGTCTAGGGACTGAATTTTCAAGTGGTGTTTTTTTTTTTCCTGTCAAACTCACCTATTTCTTAGACGCATCAGTTATTGTAAGTGTGACTTTATTCTGCTTACAGAGTAAAGCTAATTTTAAAATATGTTTGGGTACTGAGGACTGTTATTATTAGCTTCTCTTTATATTGAAAAGTAAGTATAGGTATCTGAATGTATTTGAGGTGAAAACAAGCAAAGTAACAAAAAACCTTAAGAAACAAATTTATAATTAACCCCATACACAACGATGTTACACGTGAGGGACATAGGGAATGGGTAAATTATGTTTTACCAAAATAGCAGTAGGGGAAATGCATTTTCTCTCAGCTATTACAATGTCTTCCCTTCTAGTGAAGATTAAAATGTCTAGGGACAGAAACAAAAAAATTTAGATGAAACGTTTTTTCATTGAAATGATAATTTCTAAAATTGTTTAAAGAAGACAATGTGTGTTTGTTTTTTTTTTTTCACATAAACTTAAAAAATAATTAAAAGGTAAATGATTACAAACACAAGTTCTTGAAATAAAGAATACTTACAGGACAAAATACTGAAAATGCAATAACTGAAAATGGAGACAGAAGTTTTTGAAAGTCGTTGCTTTATATACGTCCCTATAATGGAAGCATACTAGCACAGGATTCAACAGACCTTGAGTCAATTGTCTATAAGTTTTGTCAAGTAATGGAGTGCTTCACTGCCAAAAAAGTCTCAGTATCTATTCTTAAACTTATTTTACTTTCTATGGATCGTTTATCCATTTGGGTGCCCCAGAAAGTATATGATTTTGGCTTAGTACGTCTACCTATGTCAAATTTTTTTAGACTACTTTGGCATTGAGAAAGGAAATTATTTTCTTCCTAATATGTTGGATGCCCTAGCCACGTTCTTATTTTTTAGTAGATATAGATGGTATGAAAAATTAATGTGTCAGAATTAATTAACCTGAGAAATTTGAACCTAGTTTGCAGGTGCTTAAATGTAAGGTAACCACAAGATGCCCTTTCACAACAGAACTTTATCATTCTGGAACCAGATCCACAGAGGTACTGAGATGTGTAATTCTTCGTATCTCATTGCAAAGAGGAATTAAACATCTCAACGCCATTGTTGAACAGGCCTTAGATAATGGTCAGAGGGATGGAACAACTCTCCCATGAGGACAGGTTGAGAGAACTAGGGTTGTTCAGCCTGGAGAAGAGAAGGCTCTGGGGAGACCTTAAGAAAGATGGGCACAGACTTTTTAGTAGGGCGTGTTGCGATAGGACAAGGGGCAATGGTTTCAAACTAAAAGAGGGAAGATATAGACTAGATATAAGGAAGACATTTGTTACAATGAGGGTAGTGAAACAGTGGAACAGGTTGCCCAGAGAGGTAGTAAATGCCCCATCCTTGGAAACATTCGAGGTCAGGTTGGATGGGCCTCTGAGCAACTTGATCTAGTTGAAGATGTCCCTGGTCATTGCAGCGGGGTTGGATTAGATGGCCTTTAAAGGTCCCTTCCAACCCAAATTATCCTATGATTCTATGATTCTCTGATAATGTCATTGGCATCTGTGGAATAAGACATTTATGAACTGCAAAGAAGCTACTCAATTAATTTAAGAATTTACCTTTTATTCTTAGATATATATCACCACAATTAGGAATATGATGCATCCAGGATTTTTCATTGCTCTAGCCTTTAGTGTGTGTTAACCTTATAAGCTAATCTGAGTCACTTCACATCAGGTTAGTCTAACAAGACAGGTTACTGAAGTAGACACACTGCACATGGGAAAGCTTTAACAAAATTTATCATTTGACTTTGTGTTACATATTCTTATGTTGTATTTTTATATGACTTTTTTACAGAATGAATGAATGGCTCCTAGTCTCTTTCCTAATGCGTTATGAGAGAATTTGTCTCATAATTAAAGGAAATGAAAACAACTCTTGTGAATTTTGAGCTTATGTGACTATTACACTGGCAGATTGAAGTACAATGTAGAGATCCTTCAGTTAGCTTGAAGCTAAGTAGGGATAAAGAACATTTAAATTGGCTCACTTATTGGTTACTTACAATTGCTGGCAATTCCTTTCTGTTTCCTAATTCATAATGATGCGGAATACTTTTTCCTTAAATAGAACCTCTCAGTAAAGGAAGTTTAGTTTGTGTTATTACTATTATTATGAAAAGCTTACTTGGAAAGTCCAATCCAAGTGACAGCAACATCTGAGCCTCTAATTCAGGGCTGGGCAGTCACCCAACATAAAAGTGTATCTGTATTTCAATAAAAAGGTTTAGTATATTGATAGATTGCAAAAGAAGCAAAGATGACTTCCAGTATTATAGTTGTAAAATAGAGATAAAATATTCCCTATTTTGGCAATAGAAACTCTGTGATCATAAATATAAGAAATACTGAGATTATGTATTGTTCCTGTTAAGGGATATTATAAATGGTCACCTCCTCCAGCAGCTCCAGAGAATGGGGATTCTTTCTGCCTGGCCATTAGAGACCTGTGTACCTGAGGGTCTCTGTTCCAGGATGTCAAAGGCAGGTGCTGGTTTGCCACATGCACACACACACAGACACGGGCATGTACAGAGGACACAGACATGGCTGGTCATGCAGATGGCCACAGACAAGGCGCTGCCTCCAGCAGCACCCACGTTCAGGACTCACACTGGACCCAGGCACTGACAACCACATCCTCTGCTTGTCTGGGGCTGGCAGAGGCAGAAGGTCACTAGCGCAGCACACACACCACACTCCCCAGTTCACAAGCACACACACATTCACAGATCCCCCAAGCGCCAGCACTGCCCCTCTGCCCACCTGGCACCCCTGCCCAAATGCCAGCCCCCTTTAGCCACCCCACAGGTCCCCAACTCTCCGGCTGGTCCAGCTGGGTGCTCACTGCACACACACAGCACTCACACACTCGTCCCACAAGCACCCCACACTCGTGGGTCTCCCTGAATAGCAGCGTGTACCCTCCAGCTGCCTGATACCCCTGCCCAGACCCGAGACCTCCTACTCCCTTGTTGGTCCAGCTTGGAGTTTGCCAGTGAATCCACACACACACACCCCACATACACCCGGTTTGGGGAAGATACAAGCAGTCACCCTCCTCAAACAGCTGGAATGTGGGCACGCTGAGGCAGTGACCTACCATCACAACACAGCAACTGGCATTTGATTACATTTAAACAGACCTTTTTATACCCCTTTCTGCCTATTCCCCACTTTTTTCCTCCTTAACTCTGCTCTCCCAAAAATTATTTAACAAATTTTGCATAGTCCCAAATGTCACCATCGAATATCCCATATCTTCATGGTCTTGTTTCCCACTTATCACTTAGAAAGCCCAGGTTGCCTCTCTCCAAAGCTGTCTCTGGAGTTCTTAATGGCCCTTCAATTAGTAACTCAGGACTTTCAGTCTTTGCCCTTGTCTCCCTTGTCTATCAGGTTTGTGCCTCTCTGTTCTTACTTCCCCCTTACTTATTATCCCCTTTTACATTGAAAAGGTCCTTGTTGATCAAATAATCTTAATGAAGCAGACCTCTCACCCTCCACATACCCTTACAGTTACCATAGAAATACGGATCGTAAAACCAGCCGTACTAGATGGAATAGATGTTTTATCATTATTCTTTAAATTTATTACACAATTTCAGGAAAAAAAATACATGTATGATTGGAAAATTAAGGTGCTACTTTTGTCTACTAAAATTAAAGAAAAAATTACAAGATTTGGTTTTTGAGATTACAAGGCTACAGATCATACCTTTAACAAACTTAATAAATCAGATCAATAGAACATCAGGGAATGAATCAACACATCCAGAATGTTACACAGTGTTATAAACAAAGAAGTGCAAGCAGTCGTCTTTCCATGCAAGAAGGACACTGCAAGAAAGGAACCTCTTATTCGCTGTTATGGAAGTATTTACCAGACATATGTTGATGATGACAATATATCAACTGCCTAATAGGTTGCATAATTACGGTCAAATAAGGCTCATACATGTCCTATTAAATGCAATTTTGTCTTGGCATAGATAAGGAAGGCAGTTAAAAAGGAGAGGTGCTAGGCTTTTTCCAAATATTTTTTATAAACTTATATCCAAGAGAATATAGTATTGAACGCATCCAACAATTTTTGGAGTAGGAATAGAGACCATTGGTCTCCCTTCACAGTTGTAAGTCCTTGACATATTAAGCTGAGAAACATTTTCAGTGTGAGACTCTCACTCACTTTTTGGCCCGAATAACCTTTTCAATAATGCCATAATAAGAGAAGCTACTTCAGCACAAGGGGCTGACACACCATGACTTCAGAATCATTTTTACTCTCAGATTTAAGAATTGTCCTTTGAAATATGAGACATAGAGTGAGATCCAGTATACCAAAATTAAGTGGGATTTATAAAACCAGACTCAGTAAAACTATCTGCATAATTTAAGTATTTATGTTCAAGAAGAAAACAAAGTCCTTTTAAAGCCTTTAGAAGGAGAATCTGCCAGTTCAAATTTAAGTGAAGGGCAGAAAATTACCATCTGGATACTTTAGTTATCTCCTGCATTGCAGGGTAGTGATTTAACTCTGAATTCTGAGTTTAAAATATTTTTTATCAATTAATTTGTTTTGCATGTAAAATTATTATTACTGTTACATTTTGTGAGTAACTTGGTCCATATATAACACATTTATGCTCAAAGCAGGTACTAAATGTAGTATAAAGTGGCAAATTGGACAAGTTAGGGCAGTCTTATAGAACACAGGACACATTCCAAACAAACAAAAAAAACCATCATGATGCAGGTATTCACAGAAGTGGAAAACTTGATGAAGTAGGGGAAATTTAAATAAAAAAAAAAAAAAAAAAACATGTATGTGTCTGGAGCATTTGGATTCTATAAAATTATTTAACAAATAAGCAACTGTTTTTAGGATCTAAAGTCTGGATTTTAGACCTCTAAGTTCCACCTGAAATTTCTCACAAGGTTCCTAAATCCTGTTGTTGATTGTGACACCGTCTTTCCTAAATGCTAGAAATAAAGTTGAAAGTGAGAAAATATTTTAAAACAATGCAAACCAGATAATCTGTACCAGCTGTTCTATTATCATACAAGGACAGATTAGGAAGTCCAAAATTTTCTGATACTCTCATCAGTTCCCATATCAAAATTTTGTATTTGTCTGGTCATCTTTCCCTCTGAGACGGTATGCTTGTTAAATGCTACCAGCTTTGCTCGTCTCTCTCAACGATCAAGAGACATTTGTCCTTTGAGTCAAACCACTCAGATACAGGAGCTCTGTTACTGTCTGTACTGTTTCTGGCTGGGATAGAGGTACATTTCTTCAAGCAGCCCCTATGGTGCAATGTTTCGTATTTGTGATGAGAACAGTGCTGATAACATACAAATATTTTAGCTATTGCTGAGCAGTCCTTACACGGCACCAAGGCCTTCTCTGTTTCTCACACTGCCCAACCAGTGAGTAGGCTGGGGGTGCACAAAAAGTCGGGAGAAGACACAGCCAGGACAGATGACCCCAACTGACCAAAGGGATATTCCATAGCATATGACATTGTGCTCAGAAAAAAAAGCTGGGGGAAGAAGGAGGAAGGGAGGGGAACATTTGGAGTTACGGTGTTTTGTCTTCCCAAGCAACCGTTACATGTGACAGAGCCCTGCTTTCCTGGAGATGGCTGAACACCTGCCTGCCATGGGAAGTACTGAATGAATTCTTTATTTTGCTTTTCTTGTTTGCACAGCTTTTGCTTTGCCTATTAAACTGTCTTTATCTCAGCCCATGAGTTTTCTGACCTTTACTCTATCCTTCAACCCACTGCAGAGGATTGAGCAAGTAGCTGTGTGGGGGCTGAGCTGCCTGCTGGGGTTAAACCACACCACTGTCCTTTAACAATTCCTAACTAGTAGGACTGGATTGCCTGTCATCTTTCCCTTTCTGCTTTTATTCAAGATAATCCTCTAGTGAATTAAACTGTATTGATCTAATATAGTCATATACATACAGTTATCCAGTATCAGCCCCAAAAGCAAGCTGAAATATAGAATTATAACATGGTGCATTTATCAGTGCAAAATGAAGGATTGCTTTATTTCCTTGAAATGTTCCAATCAGCTCCTTTTTCTGCTCAAAGTTTATTCTTGACATAGAACACGATAAACAAGTTGTTCATTGATCACAATTTTTAGGAATGCTTTTTCCAAGCAAATGTATTCGGGGTCTCTAATAAAAATGCCTACTATGATTACCACTGGTTGAGAAGAGATTTCAAAATATTTTTGTGAATTAAATGTATTCCGTTTGCTCCGCTATTATTTATGGTAGTCCTACTTTTCATTCTCCACAAGCATTCAGACATTTAATCAGACATTTAATAAAAGAACTCTTTCAAGTCTCATGCTGCTAGAATGTGTCAGACCAATGCAATGCCCATAATGCCCACATGCTGATCAGTTCTTCTTTTTCTGAAGTGTCCATATTAAATAAAACTATTTGGCACATTTCAAAACACATTTTCAAATGTTCATAGGTATCCTGTGGCGGCAAGGAAAATACCATACTGCACTTGCTGAGCTGCTAAGTTGCCATTGAATCTCATTTTATTGTTCCTACAGCCAGTGATTTAAAAAGTGACAAATTTTAAAATTACTAGAAGTACATCTGAAAGGCATAATTGTGTTTGATCCTATGGATCTACATAGATATTGCCAAGGAATCTTTCTTAAGAATTAAATCTGATTTATATTGATATAAACAAGGATAGAAATTTTATGTTGCTCAAATTACTTCAGCTTCAGCAACAACTCATAAAATGCTAGTGGAAAATCAAAGGAAAATGCTGTCACTGAATTTTTAATTTTTATTCTGCATACTGAAATTTGATTTAACTTCTTAAAGGTAAACAATATCAAAACTACACCATCTACAACATGAGATATTTTAGTCAATATTTGCTAAAACCATACTAGTGCAATCTACAAATCTTGGTTTCTTTTCCTTCTTTTTTTGAAGAGAAATATTTGCTTGTATCTATGTAGTTATTAGTAATACCACAGATAGTGAAAAAAGGTTTCATTCTAGTCTTCTAACAATTTAAAACCAGTGTAAGTTTGCAAGGATCAGTACTATAGTAATTTAGATATCTATATAGATATCAAATCAGAAACAGGTCCTTCTACCTTTTATCAGGTGGTGTTTTTGCCCCGGTGTATATCTAGCTTAAATTGCCATCAAATCTGTGAAATTAATCTAGATTCATGGTAGTGAGGGATCTGACCTCACCTTTTTCGTTCAAATCTTGACTTAGTTTGTAAGTGAAATTGAGGTTTGCTCTAATAGCCAGATCCCTGTCTTTGCACAAAATAAAGACATTTCACAAGCTCAGCATAACTGCAGTCTCTGCAGAGATCTGGATATATGCCAAATTTAAGTGGTGTTGAATCAGAAAAAATGTCTGAAGAATTGTGAACAAATTTGTCAATATATACCAGTCATAATCTTAGCTTAAATTTAGGGTCACTGTTGCTCTATATTACCCGCCGAGTAAAAAATAAAAAGAGGCCAGGGCACATACGTCCACTTGTTAAGCAGTAAGCATTTGAGGCCAGGATGATGTCTCACTTGCATAAGCATTACATATGTATACACTTCTATGAAGGTAAAGAAGTAGTCTCTAATTTCACTTTATCCTTCTTTTTTTTTTTTGTCTAGATAGTAGCCATCATAACTCTACTCTGGAACGAAACAGTGTTACAGGAGTGTCTTTGCTTGCTGACCATTGATTTGTGACACTCCTACCTTTTGTTAGTTATTTTTATGATTAAGGAAACATAAAACTGTGAGTAATTTAGATTAACTCAGTAGGATGAAGGATGGAGTAGGATAATCAGTGAAAAGCTGCATTGGCAAAGTTATCTGGTCATCTATCTGCATCATTCAAAATATCTTACCTACTCACTTGCTGTCAGTCCAGGATTCCATTATTATCTAGAGCTATCCTTCTGGGCATACTGAGAGTCATATGCAGTTCAGCAGTTGCACACTGCTGAACAAGTGAGCCCTAGGTCATCATTAAGCCTCGTTAAGAACAACAAATCAGGCATTCCTTCAATTCTCTTTTTTGCAGTGGATCCATAATTCTTAGAACATTACTACTGGGTGCAGAAGACTTTATAGCATGGGTAGTATTTTTCACTGACTTGACCACAGGAAATATATTAAAGCCTACTTTTGCTTAAACAAAATTAAGTATTTTAGCATTTTACATTCAATATTTTGGTGGGAACTTGAAACCCTAATGAAATTCATCTCCATTAATATGAAATATTTATAGTTAATGGAAAGTAAAGCTTACTTTTGGGTGCTATTCACCTCACCCTAAGGTAGATGTCAAAAATTTTGTTCTGTAAATATCTATTTTAGTTCCTCTTTGTAAACAGAGCCAAGGAAAAAAGTTCCGGTGGTGGTGGTGGTATGTGCTCAAGAAGAATTCCTAATTGTATGAGTATGGGAATTCAGGAATTTCAGGTTACTTCATCTTGTAGTACTGGAGCACCGCAGATTCACACAGTAGGAAACAAAAGGGGACCTTAATTGTGTAGCCCAGTGACTGTATCACTCTGGGAGCTGAGAGTACTAGTCTTTTATGCTTGAATTATTTTTCTTTTTTATTCAATGATTCTTTCAGATAAAAATATCCCTTGGAATAAAGGCCTGAAAGCATGTCACTCTTCATCTTGGCCACATTGCATTAGAGACACTAACCATTTCTGGATCTTTAATATGAGAGAGTCTCAGATTTTGAAAGTGCTTGTACTCTTGCACGAAACAGTTTTGTGTCTACAGCTGACTATCATTGTATAAATAAATACCTATTTTTAAAAGCTATTTCTTCAGTGCCTAAGTCAAGGACAGATCATATGCATTCTTCTGAAATAATTCAGCAGTTCCTTAAAGATTTGTCTGAAAACTGTTCTTCAGCTATCAAAAATAAATGTCATAAGTGATTTATAAAGCTGTTTCTTCTAATAAAGAAATTAAATTCATTAAACATATAGAATCACATTTCTTATTTAGTTTTACACAAGCTTCTTTCAATTTTCTTGATACTACAATTGATGTCATTGCTACTATATATAAAGAATGTATTAAAGGTAAAAATGCAGGGAAAGAGACCAAAGTTCATATCTGGTAATGATAACTTCTTCTGATGGATCTCAGTATTCCTAATTGGAGACTATGAACAATCAGGCATTTCTGAGAGAAGATTATGTATAAAAATGAAAAAGTTGGCCTTATTTTTTTCTTTCTACAACTAGTATGGTTTAAAGGCTACTTTCCCAATAATAATTATTTGTTTATCTATCCATAGAAAAGCAGTGATTTGTTTCACGATATCGGCAAATTTAGCTAGTCAAATCATAAATTGGATGGCATTATTGTGTTATTTTTTGCTTGTTGTTACTCTTTTGGACTACATCTGATTAATTAGAAACTGAAAAAGGAGTTCCAGGTACCAGTGATCATAGTCATTTTGGCAAAACATAGACACTGGAAAAAACTGACCTGCTCAAGATATTGGCTGATTTATGATTTGCTTCAGTCTGTTTGGAGAACGTCTGAATGTGAAGGAGTAAGAAATAATGAGGTAAAACTTTTATTATTTTATTACATTTTCAAGTACAAAAGAAAGACTCCACAGGTTGTATCTGTAGCTAAACTGAACTGTCAGATGCTACTGAGGATCATTCCAATGAGGGTGCCCTAGCTGGAAGTGATTTGTTTCTATTAATGGTTTGGACACATATGGCATTCTCTGATAACCTTCCATACCTCCATATTGCACTGTAAATTGCACTGGGTATCTTGGGCAGAGTGCCAGTCTTAGACATCCATTTGGAAATTCTAGCATTCACCCTGACCCCATCTGAACCATGCAAACTTCATAATCTTGTCATTACTCCTTATATAATAGAAACCGTTATATTGTGCCATTAGCTATCTCCTTGTGGCAAAAAGGATCTGTGTGTGAAGAAGAGGTGAAGCCAGACAGAAATGGCTTTTTCCTGTGGCTCTCAGGACCTATGTATATCTTTATCTTAAATCTCATCTGCTTGCATTGCTTCAGTTTTCAGTCATTTCCTTTCTATTACTCCACCCACCTCATATGCTAAGGTTTCCCAATATGTCCTCTACGCTTCTTGCATCAATTCCTGATCATCTGCCCAAAGGATGATAAGAGTGATCCTAAAGAGTATGCTCACATCAAGAAGTGAAGGGCTGTATGTGGTTGTGTCAATGCACAGAAAGACGACTTTGAGAAAAAAATGACTTTTCTGCAATCAGAAATATAATATTCTTGTCATCAAACAGGGTTTGTCATCACTGAGGTTTTTTTACTGAAAAAAGGTTAGAACAAATTTCCAGGACAAAATATATCTCTACTCACTCATCTAAGCAGCCAGCCAGCCAAGACCAGCACTCTTTCTAAGGTCTGTAGGATTTCCTATTATGTCCATCCTCCTAAGCAATTACTTTCGACATACAAAGTATGGGAAGGAAGTAAATAGACCTAAGAGCTCTCTACTATCTTACACATCTATAATTTTTGAAGATTATAAATAGACAGACAATGATGAGCTCTCTTTCTCAAATCCTTTGCTTTCAGCCTGGTCTCCTGAAGAAAGAAGACTTCTGAATATTTTTTTTTTTGGTCTAAATCTATCTACCTCTATAACTCTTCACCTGATTTCTTCCAAACATGAGAGAAATGTTAAGGTGTCAAAAACAAGTTTCATAAAAATCAGTGCCCACATAGAGGAGAAAAATGGGAATTGTAATGTCTCCTTTGAAAAGCTGACAGGCAGAACTGGACAATCAGCATATGTGTACTGAACAGACACCAGCATACATACAGACAGTCCAGCACTCAGGCTGGGCACATAGGTAAACACAGGGATTATGCAAGTGATATCACAGAGGAAAATGCATTAGGAAAAAATGACACAAATCTTTTGAAAATGAGATTTCAGTAATTCTGGCACTCATAGGAAATAAGTCTAGTTTATTTAAATGTTAATTTTCATGGTTAAAAGAATGTCTGAATAGCTCTTATCTGTGGTATTGGGCTATGATTACAGCCCAGTTTCCATGGCTTTCAAAGGATTACATGTAGTTACAAATATTAATGTCTATGTTATTCACCCTAACTTTTCCTCGATTTCTTGCTTAAATTGCAGAAAATGAG
Source organism: Burhinus bistriatus (assembly GCA_013397275.1). Classification (NCBI taxonomy): domain Eukaryota; kingdom Metazoa; phylum Chordata; class Aves; order Charadriiformes; family Burhinidae; genus Burhinus; species Burhinus bistriatus. The sequence continues at coordinate 146,555 of VYXH01012193.1, read as the reverse complement.
GAAGCTGTTTATGGCTTCTGTTCCCATACTTCCCAAACTCTGAATAAAAACTGAAGAGGAGCAACTGTGACTTGTGCCGAAGGCAAAAGATCCTTCAGGCTCAGTCTAGACATTCTTTTTCATGCTTGTGCAATCTGCTACAGTGTCCTGCTTTGAAGATTGGCACTGAATACCGATTACAGCACCTGCTATCTGGGACACGCAGGTGGCTTTTTCTTTGGATGGAAAGCAGGGAAAAGAGAGCTGGAATGTGTTTCATATGGAGTTACCTTGCTCTGATGTGGAATTAGTATGTAGCTAAAGCAGCTTTGGAACCTGTAGACTGCAAAGCGCTTGCAGGCTCTGGTAGGATCAGTGATCTCAAGCAAGACACAGAGTGATCAGCTGTGTCCAAGACGACTACTGCTCCTGCCTCTCTTCCTCTTCTCCTGACTCTACCAACTTTTCATTGATCATTTTTGAAAGGTGACATTATTGTTCCTTTTTGCCAGCACATACCTTCTGTTATTTCATTTCCACCAGACCAAAAATTCATTAACATCAGACCTCATCAATAATTTTCAAGAGATTTCTCCATTTTAACATGTGAAAGTCCAGACTTTGTGTCTTCTTATATATGCATCTAAATATAGAAATAAAATAAATATTCAAATAAAATATTTACTTATTTTTATAATAAAAGAGGTACAAAAAAGGTTTTAGGACCTTTACTAGGTAAGTTATTTTATAAAGACCCACATTTCATGACTTTCAGACCTAAGTCTTCCCACAGGACTATAAAGATTTTAGGATTTTTCTCCCAGCAAAATCAGTTGCTTTAATAAAAAACATTATAACTCTCTAGGAAGATAATCAGAAAAACAACATGCATCCCTAATTTCTGAGTGAGTAGGTATGCAACTATCTTTTGTTACTATGAAGTTCTGGAAAATGTGTCAAAATATTACATTAATATCAGTAATTTCAATTATTTCACAGCTATAATGTATTCTTTGAGACTTAGAACCATTGTTAGTATCCCTCAAAGATATAAAATTTACTTTTTATAAGCATTAACTGAGGTCATTATTAGTAACAATGTGCTTACAATCTGAACTGTCTTTGCTTTGCTTTTCTTTATCCAAATCCTCCTTTCTATAGTGTTGTTCTCTGAGGCCTTTAATGAGCTAAGGTAATAGTAGTAAGTTTTAGCTAGCAAGAAGATATTATACTTATCTTCAATAAGTTGAAAATACATACAGAAAGAAAATGAAAGACTTTAACAAAAAGAAATAAGAAAAAAAATAGTTTATGTATAATCGCAGTTTATATGCCGGGCTGAAAAAATGTATGTGTAGTACCCAGCACGTTCACCTTCACTCTCTGCCTCCCATGTGCACTCAACATAGTATAGCACCAACCCTGGATTTTCCCCTTAAAGTCATGACGTGGTTGTTATAGTAATAAGTATAAGCAAGAGCCTCTCTGCATACAATTCCTATAAACATCGGTCTTATCACTCTGAGAGCGAACACTTTCTGCACAATATGCTGTTAATTTCAGTAGTTAGAAGAGGCCTAGCTAAAAAGTAAAATTACTGAACAGAAAATTGGTTCTATATTACCTCAAACCAGGACAAGTCCGTAACATTGACAATGCCTATCTTGCACTGAAAAGGAAAATGGAAATATTTTGACTTTATTTTTCAAGCCTTCTGTGATGGTGAGAAAATTCAGCAAACACCATCACAAAAGAAGTGATGTTGTCCAAGCTTTCAGTTTTACTAGTAGAGATAATTTATTAATTACTCTTTTTCATTCAAAGTATTCTTTTATTACAGAAAATAACAATTGGAAAAAAAAAAAACCAAAACAGTGCTTATGGCTTCAAACTTAGGTTCCATGTGGACCTTTCCTCCTAAATTGCCTGACATACAATAATATTGGAAACAAAAGTATAGAAGCTACCTGATATAAAAAGTTATTATTGTTATAATTAAAAAAAGCTTAGATGAAACTTTACAATTGATGCAGCATATCAAAGAAACTATGACTGTTTGTTTTGGTTTTTTTTCACATCAATATAAATCACATGATGATACAGAACAAAAGATAGTTCAGAACAACGAAATTTAGAGCAAATATTTAACCTATCAATATTTACCAGCATCTCTTGGTTATTCCAGCTATATTTTTCAGGATTTTTTTTTTTTTTTTGAGAGAAATAGATTTTGAAGGAATATAATTCTTATGTAGTAGTTTTATTGTTATGCTAGCATTTTCTGAAATTTCACAACTTGCATGAACAAATATTTCAGGAAAATTACTTACAAAAAGACATTACATTCTTGAAACTATTTGTAGATATTATTGATAAAAAATCATTCGGAATAAAAATCAAACTATGGGAAATTTGTGGTAAAAGAATAATAAATGTTATATTGATAGGAACTTTAGATAATTGCATAATGTTGACAAGGTACTACGATGTCTTGTATCTGGGTTTTAATAAGATAGTATTTTGTTTGATTGTATCTTGACTTTTTAAATTTGTCTTTCACATTTTTTTCAGTCGTCTATCTTTTCTCTAAAACCCGTCTACTTGTATGGAAATGATTGTGCATGATTGCATTCAGGTGTGTATAATGGTCTTTGGTCAATCACCTACTTGAAATGGTTACTTACAACATATTGATATCATTTGGGTTAATGGCTTTGACATTAACAACAAAGACAGCATCTGCATTCACATCATCTGTGGTGTTTTTTAGACAGAAATACATATCAAGGGTAATTTCCTTCCAGGTCTATTAACTTTAACTGGCTTCTGATTGTTGTCATATATGACACGTCAACTTAATTTCTTAAGAATGTGGCAAAAAGGTTGCATAAATTTTAAAGAAACTTAAAAACTTATGCTTTCTTCACTGAATGTTCATAAAGTGTGACGGGGAAAAAGGGGGGAAAAAAAGAAGTGCCTTTATTTGGTGCGCTTACGGTTAGGTTATCTCACTAGTCTGTGAAAGAGTACACTGGCTCAGCTACTTCTAAGACTATTAAAAGACAATTATTAGATAATTTCCCCTGGTGTGAAGACCATCAAAATGCATCAGCAAAAGAAATGCCCCAGAAAACCCTGCAAACTAAATGGGGTTATTTTATAAAGGACAATAGGACTTCCTATAGGATGAAGGGAGTAGAGAATTTTGGGACAAAACAAAGACACTGGGGTTTGTATAAAACTTGACAGGGGGTGTTTTAAGAAGATTGTGGAAATGTGTGAAATTTATTATAGGATGTGTAGGGAAAGGATCAAGGGCAGGGATGAAGGTGGACTGGAAAGAACAATGTGGGGGGCAGAGGGAAAAGGGGCTAAAGGTCACTGGTTGTATACAAGCAATCTGTTGGTCAGTGCACTTGTCTTAATCACAGAATCATAGAATCATAGAATCACAAAATCATAGAATCATTTAGGTTGGAAAAGACCTTTAAGATCATCCAGTCCAACCATTGACCCTACTCTACCAGGTCTGCCACTAAACCATGTCTCTAAGCACCATATCTACATGGACTTTTAAACACCTCTAGGGATGGTGACTCAACCACCTTCCTGGGCAGCTTCTTCCAATGTTTGATAACTCTTTCAGTGAAAATTTTTTTCCTAATGTCCAGCCTAAACCTCCCCTGGCGCAACTTGAACCCATTTCCTCTTGCCCTATTGTTAGTTACTTGGGAGAAGAGATCAGCTCCCATCTCACTACAACC
>VYXH01012193.1:64974-142621 GCA_013397275.1 Burhinus bistriatus | reverse complement strand
GGGCTGCCAGGTTCTCTAGCAGAATGCTGTGGGAGACTGTGTCAAAGGCCTTACTAAAGTCCAAGTAGACAACACCCACAGCCTTTCCTTCATCCACCAGGTGGGTCACTTGGTCATAAAAGGAGATCAGGTTGGTCAAACAGGACCTGCCTTTCATGAACCCATGCTGGCTGGGCCTGACCCCCTGGTTGTTCTTCATATGCTACGTGAGTGCACTCAAGATGAACCATTCCATGATCTTTCGTGGTACTGAGGTCAGGCTGACAGGCCTGTAGTTGCCTGGATCCTCCTTCCGGCCTTTCTTGTAGATGGGTGTCACATTGGCAAGCCTCCAGCCATCTGGGACCTCCCCTGTTGACCAAGACTGCTGATAAATGATAAATGAAGTAGTCCTCTGCCTGATCACTGCAGTCTGTCCTATCTTCTTAACAATATTCTGTTCCTTTTTTCCATGTGTGTGCTTTCTGTTCTCTATGTGCATATGTACATGAGCCACTAGTGAACTTCAAGCTGGACTAGCCAGCGAGTAGAGTAAGGGGTGTGAATGACTGCATATGCAGAGACAGACCACAGGTCTGATGCCTGATAGGTCTGGGTTCAAGTAAATGGAGAAGACCAGGCTCTGGGGCCAAGGTACTGAAGAGAACTACATTGTTCTTGTGCATATTCTAGACTTTAATCTTGATCAGCTGAAAAGGTGGAACAGAAGTGGGTGTGCATGTTTATGTGACTGCTGTTTTGATCTGTGTGACCAGCTGTGTTTGTTTGTGAATCACGAATATGTGTTCAGACTCTCTACTGGCTGAACCTGGGGACACAGAGCCAAAGCAGCCTCACATCCACCTGGCAGGGACAAGAGGACATCTTAATGCGAAAAAGGTGATGCTATACATGTCAGGGAGGAGCAGAAGTGGGTTACTTCACAAGGCAACATAAATCAGGAGCTGAGGGTGACAACAAAGCAGGCAGGGCACAGAGAAAGATCCAGCATCTGAAAAAGAAGAGCAGGTCTAGCGCTGGAAACCAGATTCAGCCAACAGTCTTGTTGTAACCAGATAAAGCCGTAGTGATGAAGCCAAGATGTCAAATCAGTAAGGCAAGATCAAGTTACCAAGGCACAAGACTAGGCACGGCATACCTGCAGTGTGGCCCAGGCAAGACCATGGGCAAAGGCCTGCATTTAAATGCAACTCCCAAGATGAGTGGAGATCCCAAAGCTTCTCACAGCTCTTTCTTCATGAGTTAGCTGTTTTTATAGAATTCTGATCCAGGCTTACACAGCTGTACCCTATCAGAACTTATCTTGAACATGGAAAGCTAAATTCCTAGCAGAGGCAGAAGAGGGTGTGGAACCTCTTGATGCACTCATGTGTCTTAGAGTAGGTAAACTGCTAGGCAAAACAGATTTTATAAAGTAAAACAATAGTTTATTTTGCATCTTCCATCACTTCCAATATTTTTATTTGATATTCTGCCTCTTCCGCTGTCCTAGTGAAGCTAGATCAATATTACAGCAGGATGTAACCAGACTTGGAAATGTTCATGACTTGGAAATGGAAAGAATTCCTGTGCTAGAGCACAGACATCTAAAGAGTTATGCCTCTAGTTTTGAACTAGTTACCCTAGGTTCCAAATAGGCAATATCGAGTAAAAGAGCATTCAGAGGATGTTTCATTTGTCTTATTTCTCATTTATTGATCCGAGGGACCGCTACTGGAGCCAATGTTGTCCAACATCTTCATTAATGACATAGATGATTGGACTGAGTGCACTGTCAGCAAGTTTGCAGATGATACAAAATTGGGAGGAGTGGCTGATACACCAGATGGATGTGCTGCCATTCAGAGGGACATCAACAAACTGGAGAACTGGGCAGAGAGGAAACTCATGAAAGTCAGGAGAGGGTGCATGAAATTGCACCTGGGACGAAATCACTCCATGCACTAGTTCATGCAGGGGGCAGACCAGTTGGAAAGCATCTTTGTATGGAAGGACCTGGGGATTCTGGTGGACAAGCAGTTGAGCCAGCAATGTGCCCTCATGGCCAAGAAGGCCAGCAGCATCCTGGGCTGCATTAGAAAGAACGTTGCCAGCAGGTTGAGGGAGGTGATCCTTTCTCTCTACTCAGCCCTGATGAGGCTACACCTGGAGTTCCGGATCCAGTTCTGGCCTCCCGGTGCAAGACAGACATAGAAATACTAGGCAAAGACCAGCAAAGGGTCACCAAGATGGGATGGGATGGAGTTAACTTTCTTCATAGCAGCCTGTACAGTGCCATGTTTTGGATTTGTGGCTAAAATAGTGTTGATAACACACCAAAGTTTTGGTTATTGCTGATCAGTGCTTGCACAGCGTCAAGGCTTTGTCTGTTTCTCCTCTGCCCCACCATTGAGTAGGGTGGAGGTAGGCAAGAGCCTGGGAGGAAAATAACACCAGGACAGCTTAACCCAAATTGAGCAAAGGGATATTCCATTCCATAGTACTCAGCAATAAAAGCTCAGGGAAAGGAGAAGGAAGGAGGGATATTCATGGTTATGGCATTTATCTTCCCAAGCAACTACTGTGCACGCTGAGACCCTGCTTTCCAGGAAGTGGCTAGACATCTGCCTGCTGATGAGAAGTAGTGAATGAATTCTTTATTTTGCTTTGCTTGCATGTGCAGCTTTGCTTCACCTAATAAACTGCCTTTATCTTGATGCATAAGTTTTCAGCCTTTGCTTTTCTGATGTTCTCCCCCACTCTACTGTGAAGGAGTGAGTGAGAGACTGGGTGGGGCTTAGCTGCTGTTCTGGGTCAACTCATCAGAAATGTTCATAAACATCTGATGAAAGGGTGTAAAGGTGGACTCTTCTCGGTGGCTCCCAGTGACAGGACAATGGGCACAAATCAGAAAATGGGAAAGTCTGATCTGAATATAAGAAAGCATGTCTTTAGTATGAGAGTCGTTGAGTACCATAACAGGTTGCCAGAGGTGTTGTGTAGTCTCGACCTGGGGAGGTACTTGTCAGAGGCCAATAATATCTGACCAGTTTCTTTTAGATATTCCACACATGGATATTGTAATGTTAATATCAAATTTACTTATTTGAAGATGGTTGATGTTACACATGATTTCTGATTTAGCAGAGGAATACAAAATATACTGAAAACACAATACAAATATGTTACACTTAGCAAAATGTAGCAGTTCCAATATACTCTTCATAATATTCATGTGATTCCCATTATCAGTCTCTATGATATGATTATTGTCATGATGCTGGGTGTTCCCAGTTGCTGGGAAGGAATACATGGGCTGAAGCCAACTCAAGACTGCTGCTCTCATCAAAATCCTTTTGCCAGTTGTGTATTTTTTCTACTCTATGTTAGGTTGAGCTGTGTATTCATAGAATCATAGAATAGTTTGGGTTGGAAGGGACCTTTAAAGGTCATCTAGTCCAATCCCTCTGCAATGAACAGGGACATTAACTAGTTCAGGTTGCTCAGAGCCCAGTCCAACCTAACCTTGAATGTGTCCAGGGATAGGGCCATCTACCACCTCTCTAGGCAACCTGTGGCAGTGTTTCACCAGCCTCATTGTAAAACATATCTTCCTTGTATCTGGTCTAAATCTTCCCTCTTTTAATTTAAAACCATTAGTCCTTGTTCTATGTCAACAGGCCATGCTGAAAGGTCTGTTCCCATCTTTCTTATAAGCCCCCCTTAAGTACTGAAAGACCCCGGAGCCTTCTCTTCTCCAGGCTGAACAACCCCTACTCTCTCAGCCTGTCTGCATAAGAGAGGTGTATTCAATCTCCCCATGGTCATCTGGTTAACTCAGGGAGACATTTTCATTGCCAAGTGATCCGCTCAACTGTTGATAGTTATTTGTCTAAAACAAAGGCCACCTTCTGGTCCCCTTCATCTTGAGATATAGTCAGCTTCTTTGCATTGTTCTCTGAGGTGTATGGGCACATCACTCTTGCCTGTTTCCACTGAACTTTCTGCTATTGTATGGTTTTATTTAGTGAGTCACACTCCAGCCATACAGGGTTAGTCAGTCACAAAACTGAAAATACCACTGGACAGCGCTGTAAGTAACCTGCTCTAGCTGACTGTTTGAACAGGAGGCTTGACTAGATGATCTCAAGAGGTCCCTTCCAACCTCAACTGTTCTGTGATTCTCTAGTCTGTGAATCTGTGATTTATATCACCTAAAGATGCTTATCTCTTACTATTGACTACAGAAGATACCTACAACAAGAAGCTCACTTAAATTTAAATATCTAAAAGATATCCAGACCTCTTTTATGTATTTGATGAAATAAGTTTCATTTTAATAGTGAAGTAACAAACATAACTTTCCACCACCTTATTCCCCTACTGAATACTCTTAGTCATTTTGAACTTATATATCTGTTAAATTATACCCAAAGTACTCTGAAACATCAGGAACTATCGTGCTGATGAAGACATCTTTTCTCCCACTGAGGACAGGGAAACATAATACACAAGTAAAAGATTTCGAAGCCAACCAATTTTTCCTATTTCCCTTACCTATAGCACAAGAAGAAAGACATGCAGAAGCAAAATAAACACAAACCAGCTGTATTCCGTTGCCTTCTCTGTCTTGTGGCAGTGTACAATTCCAGATAACATTTTACAATACAGTCGCTAATTCATTGCCCAGTTAGGTATTACATAATTATGAAAATAGGCCTTCATAAAATTTCTGAAAAAAAGAATAGGATCTCAATGAGAATTTCTACATCAAAAGCTCTACCAATTTCTATTCACTATACATAGTGCTATATTGCATTCCTGTTCCAGGTATTCTGCATTCCTGCAGAGCTAATTTGTGTGTTCAGTGGAACTTGTGGTCATTCATATGCTGTTTTAAGTTGTATTAGATATTGCAGCATAGTAAACATCTTCCTTTCCTACACTAAACCACCCTAAAAGTCAGAGGAAGTTGGTAAAAGGACATGGTTCAAACTGTCAGACTTCAGACATCAAGGAACGTAGTTGCCATAGTCTTCCTTTATAATCAATGGAGACAAGTGTAGAAGATGAATCAAAACACCCAACCTATGTCTCTGCTCAAATATCTCACTGAAGATGTCTGTCATTCTTTCCTGTGTGTGTAAGAAAAAGAGGGATATTGAGCTCATTAAAATCTCAGAAGCAAGATGCCTAAAGTAGATAGTGTTAATAAGTTAGCAATCACTCTTACACTACATTTTCACTGGTCATCCCATTCAAATAGGGCTTTCATGTTTGAGACTCTTAAGATGACATAAGAGTTCGGAACCAGGGGAAACAATCAGTCCCAAGCTTGTACAAATTCAATATTAGGTACAAATATCAACCCATTATGACTACAAATGAGTATCAGTATTGACCTACTATTGCCAATTAAAATAAAAGGCCTATTTGCAGTTGTGGAAACTGCTGAATAGACATTGTAATTCCTTGATATACAAGGAATCACTTACACAAAACAAAAATTAATAGAACTGATTCTTCTCTTGTTCTTGAATAAGAGGGTGAGAAGATAATCCAATCCTCTACATTATATTTCTTGCTTCTTGCAAAACAGTAGGACTTTTTATTTTAGTTAGTGTCACCTGAAAAACATGCATTATGTATTTCAAATGAACTAAGTTGCATATCAGTTAAATACTTCAGGGATCATAGCTTTTTGCATGAAAACACAGCTGAAAACCGTATGTCATTCGTTATAAGCGATAGTGTGGTGTTATGTTCATGGTAAGCATTTCAGAATAACATTTGAAGGTGCCTAAAATGAATGTCTTAGTGCAATTTAAATTATTTACCAACTTGAAATCGTATGTATGAAAAAGAATAGTAAATGGCTAACAAATCAATAACAAAGCAAGTGATAAATTTAGTGTGGAGTATAAAACCCGCCAAACTCAAATTTGTAAATGACAATCCTGGACTATAAATATTAAGCTCAAATAACCAGAACTAACAATATCAAAAAAGTGATTATGACTGACAGTGTGATCAGAAACACTGCAGATCTCATTAGAAATATTAATTTGTGTATGCAGTATGTGTTACAAGTCTGCTGCACCTTTCAAATATGAATCTTACATGTGAAATAGCATCTTTCAAGGCTATTTTTGTGCTACTCAGCTTCTGCCAATATCACATATAACTACTAACTATTCAAAGCTGAATTTGCTGCCATTTCTTTTTTTCTTTACATCTCTTCACATTTCATAAACAGAATGGGATACAGTTCTAACAACTTGTCCCAGAGGCAAGAACATAAAGAAGGTTATAAAAAAAAACAAAGCATGTTACTCTAAATGAAAATGAAGACAGGGAATTAGGAAGTTCTAAAACCTTACAGCTTAAGCTACAACAGAGCAAGGGAGCAGGAGAACAAGATGTTCACCTATGTATTTAAAAAGAGAAGAATCACTTTCTTTCTGAAGGGATTATTTATTTCAGTCTCACGGCTGCTGTGATGCATTGAATGCTTGACATTGTTATAGAAAATCAATGGAACTCAATCTGAGAAAGTTGTGTTGCATGCATTCAAACCTGATGGTTGCATAAATCAGTACTTCTGTTTAAAAAAATCCTTGGCTCCAAACAAAACCACATTCATTTGTATACCTTTTTACTTCTTTTTTAATGACAAGTGTGATTGATATTTTATTTTTCTTTGGAGGGACTTCAATTACCAGTTGGCATTCAACTGCTTTGTTAAATTGAGCAATGAAGGATATCTCTTTATAAAAATCTGATTAGGAAACCTGCCTTCAAAGCATTTTTACTTGTTGAGTTTTTTCACAAAAGGACACTGAGGTGAAAGACTTTTATGGTGACAGAAAAAGCAACATAACCTCTTTTTCATTCAGACTAAGTAAAGCACTTACATAGCACAGTTGAAGTATTCCTATTGTCTCCACAATAATTACAATATGATAATGCTAATATGCATTAAAATAATTCTTAAGCCAGTGTACTTGGTTTGTTAGAATTTTACAACAAAACTGATGTTAAAAGGAAGAGGAGGAGATGAAGGAAATGAATCTCTACGTTTCAATACAGTACATATAATCACTGGGCTAGATGTTCAGGAAGTGAAAGTCAAATATGGCACTCCCAAAATTAATATAATGATTTTATATATATATATATATATATATATATACACACCCTAGGGGACATATTCTATATATATATACCCCAGGGGACATATTCTGATTTACTAAAAGAAAGGATATAGGATTTTTAGACCAGATCAGGTCACTGATACATCATATTTTCAGGATTAACCCAATACCTGAAGATACAGGAAAAATGAAGTATACCTATTGTGACACTATTATCTGGGGAGCACTGCGGTGATGTGGGCTGAGAGTTGTTTCTAATACTTCAGTGATCATTTTCCACCTGCCACAGAAGATTTGCTTAGTCTCTTGTCTCTGTTTTGATTAAAACCGTAAAGATTGATTTTCTATTAATGGCCTATAAATTTAATTGACATTCAATGTCATTCTGAGTAGTTTTCTATTAATGAATAGCCTAAAGGAATTCTAAACCTCATAATTGTTTAAACAAATTTATGCTATGTAAGTTTTCTGTCACTTCATCATCATTGCTTCTATTAGCTTTTCAAAAATATCTCAGGCATCAAAATTGCCATCTCTAGTTCCAATTGTCTCATGACTTCTGTCCTAGAAGAGTATGCAGGGAGTGTGCCTTGGTTCATAAATATATCTATCCTTCTGTAGACTTATATTATTATCTAGGGAAAGATTATAAATATGTACTTTGTATTTATCTTTGCAAATGAAGAAAAAAAATATTATTTTTTCTAATGTCTACAAGTGCCTATTCTGAAGAACCATCCCCATTATACACAGATATTCTCTGGTTTTGGGATACTTCCATTGTGAAAATATGTAGCACTGGCTTCAGTCTCAAGCCTGGAGTTCCATGTAATATTTTTAACCCAAAAGGGATATTCAAATAAAATAAAATAAAATAATAATTGAAGACATGCTAACAGCAAGCTTCTGACTGTTTCTGTTTATGCAGAAAATTATCACTAAGTAAACAGGTATTAGCTATGCTATACTTCAGCAAAACAAATATAAGAGGTGAAACAGGCCTTTATTTTGCTGGTCATAAAAAAACCCCACCCCACATTGCTGTGGCTAGAACAGTATGATTCAAAATTAGATATTAAATTTTTGTGTACTAGCTTATGTGAATATTATCAGTCACCTTCTTAAATCTCATCTCTTAAAATGTTTTTGTTTTGTTTTGGTTGGTTGGTTGATTTTTTACTGTCTACTTATTCCCAGATAATTCCCCTTAATTAGAAGCAAGTAGGTTGTAATTTTTTCTCAGAAACTAATGTGTATGATGTTAAATTTACAATATCAATTTTATCATTTGGCTGAGAACTACAGAAAAGGTAATAAATTATCCTATAGAGAAAAGAGCATAGTTGACTCTAAAGCTAACATATTTGCATCAAATTTCTGGAGTGCATATTCTCAATGTTCTGGGTTAGAAAGAGATAAGAGATTAATTTACACTACCTATCAGGGGCAAAAGGACAGCATGTGATTTATTTACAGTGAAAATGTGCTTTAGCTAGATGTGTAAACTGTTCCTGTATTTCTGTGTATACAGATTGCTGCAGATAAGTGGACTGTTTTTATAATAATATCCTTGAATATAGGATTGAATAGAAAGACAAAACAGAAGAAGGAATCTGAGTTGTGTTAGGGCACTTAGAGAAGTTTGGCTTTGCAGCTGAAAATAATAGCTCATACTGTAATGCTGGAAGTCCTTGTGGCAGCTAGAAGAGGTACGCTGTGAGAAAGCAGCGGTGAGTATAGTACAGAGGGTCAGGAGACTTTAAACTGAACTTTAATCCTGGTTCAGCTTCCTGTTCGTTCTTTACCATTATTTTTCCCAAAGCCATGTAGATGCTTAAACATCAATGTGGTATTGAAATGAGTAATTTAGATATCCTTCAATAAAAATAACTACCTATTTTCAAGGTAATCTAGTCACTGTGCTCCCCTTCAGACACCTATACTATCTGTATTGCAGCTTACATTACAAGAATGTAATAATCGGAAACTCACACCACCCCACCCTCCCCCGTTACACACCCACTAAGAGCCTCATTTGATTCTTCTAATTTTTCTCAGTTATCAACGTCTCTCAAAGGCTGTGTGCTTAGATGTTCCAGCTTCATAACCAGATATCATGAAAACTAAAGTATTATAGCTGGTGATTCCATATATGCTTAAGACTAAAATCTTTCACATAGGTTGTAAAAGAGAATATCTGTAAAGCAATGTGAGGAATTTCCCCTATCAGAAGGGAAAAATATCCCTAAAAATATGCACTCTTCAATGCAGAGACAGGATATTCAGTGATAGATTAAAATATGAAAGAAGAGGGCAAATATGTGCTACTGACCAAAATCTAGAAATTACGAGGTGCTTACTTTTCAAGTCTGTGTATTCATAGAGAAATTTTATGTAATGTTTCATGATGACTTTTGTGACACAGTTTCCCATAGTAAACTTCCTGGTGATGGGTGGCCAACCTTCTTGGCTTTTTGAAACATCTTTTAAACCTTCAAATGACTTAGTTCTGGAAGGTACATATTATATACCTCAGAGAACTAAGAAGAAGAGGAATTCTAAAAGTGCTTTGTCTATGGGAGTAAACAGTGACTCCCTAAGGACTCCAAACTGTTTTCACTTTGGACAAGGGCTGAGGATGCAGCTAAGTCCTGGAAGACCAATGAGGGCCAACCTTAGCCATATTCTCACTCTGGCAGATTTCTGCCGAGCCGCTTCCTAGACAGGAAGAAATTCTGCACCAGCTTCTGTGTCAGTGCTTCCCTGCTTCAAAGCACGTGATGCAGCCCAGTTAATAAAGCCCCATTTGAACTGACCACAAGCTGCATGCAGATCAAGGACCGTAGACTGAGTACTCCTGCTGCAGATTGATCTGGAAAAAATCTGAGTAGTGTGTTTGGAAACAAAATGCATTCAGTAGGGCAAAGTTCAAGAAACAGAAATAAGTTGGAAGTCTGATTTATGGCTGATACCCTTATTTTTATAAAAGCAGATTTTGAAAGCTTACAGGTGAAGCTTTTACCCCATTACTGTATGCCAGAAAGACTCCAAAGCCACTAATAGTTATTGAAAAGTACTTCTACCTCCCTTAAGCTCTATGATGCCAGCTGTCTGTCCCCTCAGGGCCAGGCAGCTGAAACAAGAGCTCAGAAAGAATACTTCCATATTTTTGATTCAGCAAAGGACATGCTAGACAGCTTGTGCACTTCTTAGGATTTCTAAGCACAGTTTATGGATTCATATATACTTGGATGAGTAATGTCTTATTATTATCCAGTCACTTGAAATCAGACTTAGATCAAGTAATGCTAAGGAACATGTCTAACTCATCCCTAGAGCATTCCTTGTAAGCATGCTGTAACAGGCTAATATAAATTCTGCAGAACTCTTGCAAAAAGTAAATTAAATCAGAGTACTATTTTCCACCCAGATTCAAACTTTAAATTTCAGATTTGACAAATGAAACTGAATGTCCCTCACCTTTCTCTGAAACAATTTATTCCAGGCCAATACTCACCTTTAAATTAGAACCACAGAATCATTTAGGTTGGATAGGACCCCTACAGGTCATTTAGTTTATTCCCCTCACAAAGCACGGCTAACTTCAAAGTTAGATCACACTGTTAAGTGCCTTGTTCAGTTGACTCTCCGAGCAACCTGTCCCAGTGCTTAAATACTCCCTGTGGAGATTTTTTCTCTGATACTTAGTATGCTGCAACTTATGACCTTGACCTCTTGTCCTTTCACTGTGAGCCCCTGATAGGTCTGTCTTCTCTATGACCTCCCATCAAGTACTCAAAGACAGTAGTCTCGAAAGACATCCCTCTTTAGTTTTCACATCTCTTTGAAGACATCCCTCTTTAGTTTTCACCTGGCTGAACAAACCCAGTTTTCTCAGTGTCTCCTGCATGTCATATACCTGAGCTCCCTGAACTTCTTGGTGACTGTCCTGGGCTCTCTCCAGCGTGTCAATGTCTTTCTTGTACAGGCAAGCTCAGAGCCTGGGGCAATATGACAGGCTTGGGTCACACAGGTGCTGCATAGAGGGTAATTATCTCTACTTTTGACCTGCAGGCTACACTCTTACTTACATAGCCCAGTATGTGTTGGCTAATATGTCACAAAGTTGTACTGCTGACTCATATTAAATTTCATGTTCGCTATGATCCCCAAGTCCTTTTCTGAAAAGCTGTTACCCAGTGGGTCGGTGACCACTGTATGGGACTTGAGAACATCTGGTTCATTAAGGTTATTAGGTAAAGGACCTTTTATAAGGTAAAGTAACAGGCAAAGAGATAAACAAAACACACGGACACACAAATCTGATAAGCAAGTGATAAAAAAGACAATAATGAAGACCAAAACTCTGTAGCTGCTAATTGATGGACCATTAAGAAACACCAGACACAGCTTTAAGGAGAGCCAACCTGGCCTTTGTAACTGATAAGAGGGGGAAACTATAAGAACATGAATAGTGTGGATGTTTGAGGGGGGACTGTGGGACTATGCAAAACTGATTAAGGCATGTAGGGGAAGGATCAAGGTGGGGAAAAGCAAGGATAAGGATGAAAAAAGAGGAGGAGAACAGAGAGGCAGAAGGTAAAAGAGGCCTGTTGCACATACATAGATGCTGCTCAGTTCTGCCTCTTCACTCAGGTTGTTGATGTGGACATAAATAGTATCAGCTCTAGTACTGACCCCTGAAGAACACAACTCACAACTGGCTGACAGATTTTGAAATGCTAACACTTAAAATCTGGTGTTCCAGACAATTTTGCACCTTCCTTTCTACAGACTATCTATCCAAACCATATCTCACCAATTCGGCTACTAGGATACTATGTAAGGCCTTGCTTAATTCAAAGCAAATGACATCCACTGCTCTTACCTCATTCACAGAGCCAGAAATCTCATCACAAAAGAAAATCAGGTTGGTCAAGCACAGTTTGGCCATGATAAATCCATGCTGGTTGTTTCCAATCACTTTTAACCTGAACGTGGCTTCCAGTTCTGTAGTTCCTGGGAGTGTCCTTCTTGCCTTTTCGAAGCTCAGCATGACTTTTGCCTTTTTACAGAGACTAGAGATTGTCCTGGTTGTCACCACCTTCAAAATGATGACAGTGGCTTGCAATAACATCGAACAGCTTTCTCAGAAGTGTTAGACATGAGAAGAATTGAATTTAAATGCACACTAGTAATTAGATAGTTGTTAGCAATAAGCAGATAGAAAGATATTTTACATAAGTTCTTTTACTGCTGTTGTGGTACATGTTACAGTGCATGCATAGTAGGAGTTGCCATGAACCCTGATAAACTTGGGAACGTCATAGCAAGAATGTATGCCAGACTCCATTAAAATGTGCTGAGGTTGTCAGAAAACCACATCTCTGAAAACTTCATTGAGAGGATGTAAAATGAACAATCACAGCATCATAGCTGAGGCTGAAAGTAAATACACAGGCAGAAAATGGAGATCCTTGAGTTATAAAAAGAGATGGCCATTTACTGATGAGTTTTAGAGCATAACAAAAGCAATGTGTATGACTTAGCCAGGTAGATGAAGCCATTAGTGATACTGACAGAAAGGTATAGCAGGAATCTCCTGTTAGAGGAAACTATGTATGTTGAAGGAAGGTAGGAAGAACTGGGACCCTCTGTTAAATCCTCTGCCAAACACCGTGCGTGTAACTGTATAATAACACCATGTACTGGTTTTGACTGGGATAATTTTTTCCATAGTGGCTTGTATGGGACAGTTTTGGATTTGTGCTGGAAACAGTGTTGATAACACAGGGATGTTTTCCTTATTGCTGAGCAGTGCTTACACAGAGTCAAGGTCTTTTCTTCTTCTTACACAACCCTGCCAGCAAGTAGGCTGGGGGTGCACAAGAAATTGGGAGGAGACACAGCCAGGACAGCTGACCCCAACTGACTAAAGGGATGTTCCATACCATATGACATCATGCTCAGCACTAAAAAGCTGGGGGAAGAATGAGGAAGGGGAGGCACATTCGGAGTTACAGTGTTTTTCTTCCCAAGTAACCATTATGCGTGGTGGAGCCCTGCTTTCCTGGAGATGGCTGAACACCTGCCTGCCATGAGCAGTAGTGAATGAATTCCTTGTTTTGCTTTGCTTGCATGCACAGCTTTTGCTTTACGTATTAAACTGTTTTTATCTCAACCCATGAGTTTTCTCACTTTTACTCTTCTGTTTCTCTCCCCATCCCACAGGGTGGGGGCGCTAGTGAGCAGCTGTGTGGTGCTTAGTTGCTGGCTGCGGTTAAACCACGGCATACCAGGAGCACAGTTGGCTTTAGACTGTCTATTAAATTTGGATGCAACAGCACCCTCAGATGCATTCCACCTGGTACCATGGAACTGTGTATGTCCTATTTGTCAAAATGGTCCCTACCTTGAACATCCTCTATAGGAGCAAGACTTCTTTCTGAATTCTCTCATCAGGCATAGAAGCCTGAGATATCTGTTAGTAGAACTTACCAGTAAAGACTGAGGCAAAGAAGACATTGATTACCTCAACATTTTCAATATTAATCATCACTTGGGTGACCAACAATTCCCTTGATCTTCTTTTTTGCTGCCATGTATCTGTAGAAGCCTTTCTTGTTGCCTTTCACATCCCTCACTACTTGTAACTTCAGCTGAGCTTTGTCCTTTCAAATTCCATCCCTGCATTACCTGGCATTTTCCATATATTCCTCTTGGGTATCCTTTCTCCACTTTTATCTTCCATAGGCTTTCTTTTGGCATTTAACTCAGTCAGCATGGCTTCCTGCTATGCCTATTCAATTTTACGCATATTGGACAGAGTGTTCTAGTGCTTTAATGAGGTTGTCATGGAAGACCAGCCAGGTCTCTTGGGCCCCTTCAGGGCAGTATGCCACAAGGTCCAGCCTAGCAGTTTCCTGAGCAAGCTGAATTCTGCATTCACTAGGACCAGGGTTTTTATTCTTCTGTTTGGTTTCCTCATCTCCCTCAGGATCTTTAATTCTTTTATGTCACAGTTACAGCAACGTTTCTATCAGCCTTCCCATCTGCAACCACTTCTTTCTTATTTGAGAGCAGTAGATTGAACAGAGTGCCTCCCTTATCTCTCCAGCACCGACAAAGAACTGGCTCCAGTGCATTCAAAAAATCTTCTGGATTTCTTGCACCTTTCTGTACTGTATTCTTGATACAATCAGGAAGTAGAAGTTTGACATGAGCTGCTTCACCTCCTCATGAGGTTTTGTGTTCAGTAGGGAAGTTCTAAAGTTGTTTTTGGGTGCCTGAGCACAAGTCACTCAGTTTATTAACTCCAGATCTGCAGCACATTGTCTTCCTCCTACACTGTACTCCAACCAATCTAACCAACCTAGAAAAATATTCATCCTGTAGGCAAAGTCTTGTGAAGTTTCTTTGGCACTGATGTCAAGCCGTGCAACCAGTAATACAAGTACAATGGGTGGACATACTATCTGTGGTGATAATACATGAGTTAAGCAGAAAGTAATAAGAGGGGAAACAGCAACTGCTGTCTGTCTATCTTTTGATATAATGTTATAGACAGACTAGAAATATTTAGGAGAAAGTAAATGTTTCTGTTGCTTGAGACCACCATTTAAACATGGTGCTACATTGCCCAATGCTGTCAGATTTCAGTGTGACCACAGACACTGTGATTCTCTGAATATGAATATGAAATAATACTTATGTTTATGATTAATGATTAACCACCACTCCTCAGACTCATTCAGTGTCATAGTCAAAAATCTTGTTATGGCAAAAAGGGACATCCCATATATATGATGACAAACAATTTATTATTAGTCTAATTAGTGTTTTAACAGTCAGTTTGAAACAGAGCAATCAGTTCCTATTAGTAGACCAGTTGCTCTAAAGCTCATACTAATTGTCCAAGTTCATACAGAAATGGCTCATGCATAATACTTTTAAAATTGTTATACAAGACAACTTTCTAATATCTATACTTTTTTCTCTAGTGTTAAGCTCATCCTTCCAATGTTCTTCTGATGCCAAAGGTCAACAGCTTTCCTTAGGAGTCAAAGTGAGAGTTACAGCAAGTCGTATTTGTCAAGAGTATGATGGTTGTGGTTAAGGGGGTCTTCCTTCTTCCCATCAGTCTTGGGCTTGCTGAGGTTTATTTGAGTTTGTTTTCTGCTTCTTTCTTACTATCGCCCGGCTGAATTTTGCAGATTGCACAATAGACACTGCCCTTACCTCCAGTCTCAGTGTACAGCCTCAGACAAAACAAAAAATAACCAGCTCAGAATCAAGGTAAACATAGACCAGTCCTCAGATGTCGCACTGTTAGGTACATACAAAGGTTATGGCCTTTTAACAGTACTGGTTAACCTCAAATTTACTGTGGTACACAAGCTTGCCAGTGATTGACATAAAAAAAGCAAAGCACCGAAGACCATTGAAGGAAAGAAGCAATCAGTCCTTTATGCCAAGATCCATGGACTATATACATCTCTACTGGAACAAGAAGAATGTGTGTGTGGGAGAGAGAAAGAGGGGAAGGGAGGGAGAAGTAACTATCAGTGTCCCACTTCTCTTGCCAAAGGAGACAGTACCTGGCCAGCACATGACTTGAATTGCTTGATTCAGTGAGAGTAATAAACATGATTTGTAAATTTGTACTTCAAAATCAACAAAAGATTTCTTCCAGTGTTTAGATTATGTGGAAGAGAAACAGAAACTTTCATAATGACCCGCCAATTGCTTCCCTGAGTTCCTCTTACCCTGCTAGATGATATTTAGTTTTGTACTCAAGATGCAAGAGATTTGCTTCCAAATTCATCATTTTCCTGTTTTCTTTAAACTATTTCGCACTCTGTAGTGAGTATCTAACTTATCCTGTCTTCTCTGTCTCCAGTCATTAGAATATTTCCATGTGTGTAACTAATTAAATGACCTATTCTTATGAGATCTGTTTCCCTCATTCAAGTGAGTATTCTGACCAATTAACTGTCACATAAAAAGTGGATCCTATCATCACTAGGTAAAAAGAATAAGCTCTACTCATTTATTTGAAAGAAAAATGTAGATTACTACCATCACAAGATGATCCTAATTTCAAGGCAGCTTTTTTATTTTGTTTTCACAAATGCACAAAAAAACCCCAAAACATTCAGACATTGATACTTAGTTTCATTGTGGAACAGGAAATCATGAATCCTAGAAAACTTTTTAGGGCATGAGAATAATTTCCTGCTCTGTTCTATTAATAATTCTTGGCATTTCTTTTTTCACCACATCCAGGAACAAAGGATTTTAAAACATCTGTAGCTCTTCCTCAGGCTCTTCAAAACAGTGTTTGAACTTTTCCATTCTTCAGAATTGCTTCTTATGAGATTTAACAACAAAAGGTATTCATTCCTTTTTTTTTCCATTTCACTCAAGTCTTAATCAAAGTAGCATACAATTTTACTGAGCTCTAGGTTTGGTATAAATCTTGCTAAACATATCAGTGGACTGTCTTTCTTGATCATACCTGGGGTTTGGCATGCTTAAAGGCAACAGAGCCTGCTGGACTGAGAGTCTCCAAGCAAAGGAGGTATCTTGCCAGGCCCACCCCAAAGCCGGTGACCCCCATCATAGAACAGTTTGTGGGAGGCAATAAAGAGAAGCTAAAGACTTCCTGAGCCCCCAAACTGGAGGGTGCTCTCTGAAGTATTTCACTGAAGTGTCAGGACACTGCAAGGGTTGGAGGCTCCCTGTGGCCTGGGATACTGGGAGCATCGGGGGGTTCCCCATGGGGTCCGTCAGGGCAAGGCCTGCCAGCCTGGGCCCATCCCACTGCCCCAGCCAGGAGCAGGGCAGCTGAGGGCACCAGGGCATCGGACATCTCCCTGGGGACAGGGACAGGCTGGCACATGTGCCTACACGTGGGCCCATGGCTGAGCAGGGCAGGGCTGTGGGGAGCTGGAGACCAGCCATGCTACAGTGTCATGGGGGAAGGTGCTGATGGCCCCAGAGGGCTGACACGGGGTCCTGCGCCATGGACAGGGTGAGGGGAGCCCTGGGGGGTGGGCAGGGCCTGTTAATGCTTTCTGCTTGATTTTGTTTGAAACACTCATTCTCCTTGAATCCACTGGCAGCCAACATTAAAAAGAAAAAGAGTGTCTAGGTCACAGAAGTTGTGTTCAGTATCCAGCTCAGATTCAGCAAGATACATCTCTTGCTTTTTAAAAAGAATTCTATTTTTAAAACATATAAAGTTATATTAAAAATAATATTATTAGAGGTTATTTCCCATTTTCAATAGAGTCCTTAAGATTTTTTATAGAATATTTCCTTGTTTTATTTTTCTTGATACTCTAATTTTAAGTTAACAGTTGGAAAGCTCACTTTCTTACATTTGACCCTCCTTGACATTTCCCTATCACACACCATGTGGCAATGCATCATTGAAAGTTAACATTATACTACAGCAGTGGAAATACACAGTCCTTTCTAGTAGATAGGCCTCTTAAAGACATATTTTATACCTGTGATTAATTTTGTTCTTTAAAAAGTATTGTAACCACAGCTTGCTTTTCTATTAAAAAATATTAAATGGAGACACATATTTTATAGATCATATGTGTATATTAATTATTGGGTATCTGTGCTGTGACTGATAGTTAAGGAAGAGATTCTAAAAGTCTCATAACTGCTTAAAGAATGGTCTTGATACTAATTGAATCATTATTCCACAATTCGTCTGACTATATGCTCTTTCAAGATTTCTGTACTTTGTGTTAAAATATTTATTTTCTAATTTTATTTTCCAGATTAATTTTAAATATCAGTTAATGTCATTAAATATTTAACTGGGAAAAACCTCTAAGAAATGATTTTGTAAAGTACAGTTTTGCTGCATTTTCGTTGGGATCATTTGTTATTCATGTTTTCACTCTTGTCAAGTTGAAGAAGACTAACCCATGATATTGATCGATGTTGGATTCTTCTTTTACAACAGTTGTTCATCTTTTGCCATCTTGCTGTCAGTTCAGGCTTACAGGCGAATATTGACATTTACTCCTATTTCCTTTCCTTTTAGCAAATAATATTGTAAGCTTGGATGCTCTGTTTGCAACAGATCTCATCCCACTATTCAGTTACTGTAATTCAAATCCAAAGAATATAATCAATGTGCATAAATCATAGAACCATAGAACGGTTTGAGTTGAAAAGCACCTCTAAAGATCATCCAGTCGAACCCTTCTGCCACTATCAGGGACATCTTTCACTACATCAGGTTGCTCAAAACCCTGTCCAAGCTGACATTGAACACTTAGAGTGATGGAGCATTCACAACTTCTCTGGGCAACCTGTTCCAGTGTCTCATCACCTGAGAGGTAGGGGAAAAGTAAAGAAGATGGAGCCAGATTCTTCTGAGGTATCCAGTGATCTCCAGTGACAGGACAAGAGGCAATGAATACCAACTGAAAACCAGAAAATTTCATTTAAACATGTAAATCTTTTTAATCAAAACTGTAGTCAAACACTGGACCTTGCCCAAGATGGTTGTGGCGTCTTCATCCTTGTCTGACTGGACACAGCCTTTAGCAACCCACTCTAGCTGACCCTGCTTTGAGCATGGGAGCTGGACTTGACAGATTCCAGAGTGCTTTCCAACCTCAGCAGCTATTCTGTGTCTCAGTATGCCGTCACTAGGGCACCATATACTTCCTGGAGGAGACTGAAGATCAGGTGTTCTGTAATTTTATGTGTCCAGGGTGTCCCACGTAAGGAAAGACAATGGTCTGGGTTGCTGTGTTATTGTTGTGTTATTTAGCTATATAGGAAACAGCAAGGATTCTAGTCCTTGATTTAGTTGAAGTTTTTTTAATTACATAAAGTTGAACAATAAAGACAAGATCAAGAATGCTAGTCAGTCTCAGAATACAGCCTACAGTGATGCCTAGAACACCAGTAGGAGATACAGTTCTACATTTCTGTGAAAAGAACAGGACTGAATTTGAGAATCATCTCTGAAATCACCACTAAATATGTTAGCAATATACCCATATACCTCAGCTGTATACCTCTTCATTCAGTTTATTTCTTTTGGAGGAAGCCATTTGGCAAATTTAATGTTATTTTCAGGTAGAATTAAACTGATCTTTTAAAGATATTTATTTTAAGGAAATAGATTTAGCTGATATCTAATCATACCACAAAGCGTTCTTCTAAATTCAGTGTCCACCATATTAAAGTATTCAACTGTTGATTTGCCAGTGGATTTTTTTTGTTATTGTAGTTGTAGGTTGCTTTTTTTAATTAAAAAATATTAAATGAAGGGATGTTCAGGCACATACTTAACAGTTTTAAACCATATGTATACATTGTATACTGGATATCTGTACTATGGGCCCAACGTGCAGATCACTGACCAGTCCTTCCTTGATTATAAGTCCAGCAGAGCACCTGTCCTCATTGGTCCTCAATCACCTGTGTCAGGAAGTTGTGGTCAAGAACTACAGAAAGCTCCTGGATTGCTTGTGCCCTGCTGTGCTGTCCATCCAGCAGATACTAGCATATTTGAAGTCCTCCATGAGGACCAGTACCTGAGAATGTGAGCCTTATTCCAGTTGTCTGCAGAAGGCCTCATCTACTGCTTCCTGATCAGGCGGTCTATAGCAGACACCCACCACAGTATCACCCACCTTGGTCTGCCCACTAATCCCAACCCACAAATTCCCAGCTAGTTCATCACCCATCCTAGGCAGAGCTCCATGTGTTCCTGCTACTCTCTCACATACTGGGTGACTCTCCCTCCTTGCCTTCCTGTCCTGCTTTTCCTAAAAAGAGTCTGTGTACATCCATGGTAGCATTCCAGCTGTGTGAGCTCTCCCACCATGATAACATTGAAACTGTGAAAAATGGTTGGAGCCAAATGTCATGTAATTTTGTACATATGGCTGTTGAGAATGTCTCTGGTACTGTTATCCCACAAACTACGCTCAATAGGATACCAGAGAGTGCCATGTGTAACAGCTGGAAAAAAATATACAGGAGTATGCTGACAATTAATACTGCTACCAATCTTCAATCATCAATCCACTTGCAAACTCATTCAATTTCATTTTACAGATGCAGCATAGATGTATCTGCTTCTCAGGAAGGTATCCAACAGTCTGTTACAGTATATAGTTCTTGTTTGCAGGTCTTCTCTCTTACTGATCATTCAGGCATTTTACACAAAGTAAAAAAAACCCAAACCCTTCAGTAGGCAAGACAGACAAAAGGGTTACACCTAAAAAGGTTGACAACCTAGCTTCACACCTTTCTCCTCCCTGAGAAGACAGGTAGGTAGACTGTGAGGCAGAGAGGGCAAACTCTTAGTAAATCTCCAAGCTTCTATTTTAACAGGCCCTGGGATGATGAGAGGGTAGGACTAGAAGACTGATGGATTAAGGACTGTACACACTGATGTTTCCCAGAAAAAAGCTCCCCAGTCCAGTATATGTGCGCTGAATATACAATGAATATTTAGCAATAGCTAATTATGTTAAAGATGAAAGAATTCTTTGCCTGTAGTTCCTACTCCTTCTGAATGCTTACCATTCTTATCCTGAGTTGCCATCAGTCACTCTGATTCCACAGGAGCCATTTTCTATGCACAATTTCGACAGTGACAGCTAAAAGATTCAACATGGAAGTAAGGTCACAGAATTTCTGCTGCTATGAATTTTGCTATATAAACATTTCTTAATAGATTTAATATGGCATTATTATTGTTTCTGAAGTTAGTTTGTGTCAGAATCTAAAGGAGTAGTAATGTCTCATAATAAGGGATAAGCAATAATTCTTGTGATTCTAAATTTATGCTTTTTCTAAAGTAACTGTTCTAAAGACTATTTCCATTTTCTGCCTCTAGATCAACAAGTATTATAAAAGTCTTTGAGTATTTCAGGTAAAATCACTGTAGATGTAAAATATATGTTATATTTATACAAGAAGTAAAATGGTTATTTATGATAAATTTGGAAGGAAAAATTAAAAGTGCAAAAATCCTGTTGCAGTTAATAAAAATATTCCTGTTTTATATCTTTTACTTAAATCACTAGATGAAAATAGCTGTGTGTTCCAAAATCTATACCAACAGATGGCAAGCCTTTGTTATGCCAGATATGTATGTACCTTGCACCTGTCAAATATTTTGTTAAAAAGGTATAAGTATCACTAGTGTACATATAAATGACTATTTAATCCTCAGGTCAGTTACCAGCATGTTAGCCATATGTCATGTAGGAGAACAAATGTTTTACTATAGTAGGAAAAGAACATTCTAGTTGCCATATGATTTTCCTTTAATTATAAAATTCAAACGTGCAGCATGGACAAGTCTCTGAGATTTGTTGAATCTCTGTGTTTCACTACAGGACACTTATTTATCAGCTTCCAAACAATGGAATTCTGTAATGAGAGAAATTAAGCTTCTTTTAAAAAAATTGTTAGATTTATTATGGAATAGAATTCTACAACTGATGGGCAGTGACCCACAAGGAATACTGCTGAAGATAAAAACAGATTAAGGTCAGTTCAGGTTCTGTGGAACAAAATTATCTTAGCGTTTATAGAATCAATGGAGAATAGGTTATTCTGAGCATGGTGGGTGAGTCCAAAGTGCTGTTTTGTTGCTCAGCTGCAAAAATGGAGTTCCAAAAGCAAGCCTGGACATACGATACAGGTGAACATCTTACCAGGCCAGTATTGACCTAGTCAACATAATAAGTCCTGGATCACCAAAACAGACAATAAGAAGAAGCAGAAAGAACAGTCTGTTTGGAGCACATTTTCCTGAGTGGTACTTTTTTCAAGGTTTCATTTACATACCTTTCTGAAGCAGGAGTATTGTGTTGGACATTGTGTTTTTCTTTTAGCCATTCAGTCTTTTGGTTTTGTTTGATGGCAATGTTTATCATTACATACAGTCCATCTCGAGTGGTAGGCATAGTCTGAGCACTCCTTGTTAACTGCATTTCCTTGTCAAGGCAGTCATTAAAATACCACTGTCCAAAATGTTACACAGCCTTAGGACAGACAGTAAGCTTAGAATTGGCATGAGAGCCACTGATTACACCTGTTCAGAAAAGCTTCTCCCTGAAACCTCAAGTAGTTACAGTGCCTCAGTAACCAAATAGTTAAAGAAAGGTTTTTGGGTTTGTTTGGGTTTTTGTTTGTTTGTTTGTTTTCTTTTTTTCTCAAGACTAGTCTCAATTTACCAGTTTACCCATTCTGAGACTGTTTTAGGCCAATACTTACAACAATTTCTCTAAGAAACACCTATTTTCAAACCTTTTGGGGTTTGGGGCGTTTTAGTTCTTTTGGGTTTTGGTTTGTTGCTTTGTTTTTTCTTAAATAGAGGATTTTTATTTTAACAGAAAAGATCATAAATTTATTTTCTTTTACTCTAGCAATATCTAATTTTAAATACTTCCTAAGTATTCCTAGTCCTTGCTTTACAAAGAGTGACACTGAGAACCATGATCAAATAAACAGTGTGGAGTGAATTCCTGGTCAATAACATAATTCATGATGTGAACTCTTTACTTAAAAATATTTTGTAATGCTTTCTAGGAATTAAAATTATACAAAGAAATATGTGGGTTTTTTCACCAGATGTTAAGGTTCTACTTGGATAAAATTACTTCTTGCTTCCTTGGGTTTTGGTTTGGTTTGTTGGTTTTTTTTTTTTTTTTCCCTATAAATACAGCATTTGGTGTTATATGTTATTCACTGTTGACTATATATGTGTGGTATGCATATTTACCCACAAAACAGTAATGTTAAAAAAACACAAAACATGTTTATTATATGAACTTGGTGTATTTTTTTTCCTATGATATATTAGCAAAAAGACAAGCAAATCATAAGATGTGATATACAACTTCATCTTTCATTAGCTTAAAAGACAGTCTGTGATAGTGTATGTGAAAAATAACGTACTGCATATTGTAGGAAAGGGTACCAGAATCACATAGTCAGCAGATCTTTATTATTCCAATGGATTCACTTCAGAGCTGGGCTAACTTAGATTCAGTAAAATATGTGCATGTTTTTCTGTCTTTTTTTTTTCCTGACTCAAAATGCTAACCACCTAATTTAAAGACTCTGCTCTTTTCATGATCTGTCATTTCAGGCTCTAATCGGCCATAGTCATTAAAAATCTCACAGTACTTCCCATGAAAGTAATCATCATGATTTGTTAAGTTCTGACACTGGACTCATATTTATACAAGACACAAACAAAAACAAGAGCAATTTCCAGCTTGTGTATGTATGTTCTAATTTCCTATGTTTTATAAATATTCGCTTTGCTAAATGCAGCCCTAAAATGTAAGTAAGACATTTTAAAAGAAATAGAAAAAATGGATTTTGGTAATATATAAAGTTAGTCTTTTGTATATGTATTATTTAACACATTGCAATCTACTTGTATGAAAACCAGCACAAAATCATAAAATTTTTGCTTTTTTCCCCCAGTGTATAATATTTTGCTAATTTTGATCTCTGAATTTTCTTTAAGATACTGTACAACTTTATTTTACTAATTTCTTCCCTTGTCATCCTAAAGGTAAAGAAATTATATTTAGGCATTCAATACAAATTCCTTGACTGGTTATTCACAGGATATTAAGTTCAGAGTCCTCTGAATGTGTGTTTTGTATCACATGTTCTATTTACTATGTGTTATTCCATTCTATTTTTTCCCCTCTTTTTACTATATTTATGTCGCCTACTTCGCATTATCTCTTTGTTTTTCTTTTAATTAACCCATAGATTTATTTATTTTTTAATGATCATGCAAATTAAGCTCATTTGGTTTTGCTGTTATTGAAACCATGCAGCAATTTTAATTTATTTTATGCTGTTTCTAACACTTAAACCCTCGATGTTTTTAACCCAGCATGCAGAACTAAGGATAACCTCTTCTAAAAGGAGTAACAACTCCTTGATATTTATTAATTATAAGATATGCAGTCCACATCTATGGCCTATATGCTCCAGTTAACGGAAGCCTTGCAACCACACTTTGATTAGCAAGGAGTCTAATCTCCATCTTACTGGTGGAGAAACAGCACAAAGGTAGCAGCTGGGAAATATGTGTTAAGAAATGTGCAGTAGCAAACGAGTGTCAGAAATAACATAAAATTCAGCAATATTTAACTACTTCAATTTATTTTTTTTTTCATTCAGTAGTTTATTATTTCTCATATGAAATCAATTTAAGGTTTGAACCTAATTGGAATCAGTACTCTGAACACTGTCTTAAAAAGGGTTTATGCCTATTAAGATTCATATTGAAGTCTCAAAGCTCACTCTTTCCTTGATTCTAAACTGCATTTCTGGCTGCTATTCCTAAGATTATTTTTAGGCTGCTTTAAGTGGTCAATGACCTGTAACATAACTCACAGAAAAAAATAATTAAAAAAAAATTACCTTTCTTGCTGAAGAAAACAAGCTTGCTTGTGATGATACAGTTCAAAAGGGCAGCAGAATCCTCACCATGGTAGTGCTTTACAGTTTTTCTTTTTTGCTTCCTTAAGTGTTTTTTCCTTATCTTTCAGGGTTTTGTTCTGGATGTCACAGTTTTAATACTTTACCTGAGAGCAAAGCAGCATTGTACATAAATGTTGAGTGATTTATAGATAGCTAATGGGGTATATTACAGATAGGAATATGCTGCATTTATGTATCAGTTCTCTTTCTATATCAGTTAAAGAAGGATGACCCTGAGCCATATGATACCTGGTAAGAAGTTTTGTAAAACCCTCAACATACTGCATTTAATGTATTTGTTGAACTTTTATCATATAGATAGTAGTTTACAGAACTGATCTACACTGATGACACTTTTTTAAGACCAATAAGTCTTTCCTTTTTTTTAATGTAGATGCAATTAGTATTAGAATGGAGTTTGCAGACTGAAGTGTGGTGCCTTATTTAAAATACCACCATAGAAATGTTAACAGAAATAAAAGTAGGTTTGATGATAGTTAAAAGACAGGTGGAGATCAATCTAGTCAAGAGTAATTAGCAACTATACTACTAGAAAAATCGTCATCACTGCCTTGAACATAATATAGCACCCAATGGTAATTTAACTCAAAGCTTGAAATGATTTTATGTGCACTGTTTGTTCACTTCCTTTTCTTTTAGCTACCAGTCATATGTGTAACTTCAGGTACTTAGTATTTATATCATAAATAAGTTCAGAAATGCAGAAGATTTGAAAGATATTCCTTATCTTTCTTTTTTTTTGTTTTTTAATTACAAAGTAGCTATATATGTGTTCCAAAATATTGTAACAATACTGGACTTTATTTTCTCATGCAATTATAGATGCCAAGTGTTTTCTTTTTCTTTTTTGAATATTAATAATATTCTTACTGCTGATTAAAAAGCAATTTAACAGATCTGTTGCTCATTAGCTTTTCAAAAGATGTAATGGTTTTGTTTCCATCATTGTAAAATTAGTTTCTATACCTATGAAAAAAAACCCACGTTGTCTTCATATCTTCTCTAGATCTCTAATTCAGTGGCCTCTGTTGAATCTTTACAACCCCTACATTGAATGTCTTCAGATATGTACATTTTCTGATCACTTTGGCCTAATCCAGATTGTCAGCTGCATGGTTTCTTCCTCTCTCAAGAAACATATTGTTTCTTTGCCAGTTTCCTGTGAATATATAGTTTCTGTACTCAGAGGTTTTCAAGATGCAAGTGGATATAGCCCTAGCAACCTAGTCTGACCTCGCAGCTGACCCTGCTTCAAGCTGAGGTTGGACTAGAAACTTCTGAGATCACTTTCAACCTGAATTACACAATTTTCCAGTGAAAAGTGAGAACTCTTGGATCACATGAGCAAATGAACTCGGAACATCCATGCTACAAAACTGAGCTGCTGCACTGAGATGAAGACCTCAGATTCTGTAGCAATGGGCTGGAAGTCCTGTCTTCTGGAGCCCGACTTAGACTGATGGTCTGGAGCGCACACTTGCCCATAATTTACATGCATATAATTCTTATATCTATGTGAAATTGTTGTCTAGTTCTTTTATCACTAACTTGTCTTTATAGTGTATTAAAGAGACTACAGCCTTCTTTACTGACCTCTTGGTTCGTAAAATGTTTCTTATACTCTTTGCACTTCACTTTGCACTCACCGCTGAAAGTGAACCTGTCCCCTACATATTATTTTCTTTATGACATCCGGTCCTATATATTGTACATCATAAATTTTCTTAAATTGTATTATTCATTTTTGCGAAATAGATTTATACTCTTTTATTATTTATTACTCAGAAACACAATACTTTCAGGGACTAAACAAGACCAAACATGTTTCATGGTCTCCTCTTTTTTGTCTTCCCTGTGGCAATATGTCGCAGATGGTGATGCACGTCACTCGTGGAGAGCAGCAGGGATACATTTATTGATACAAAACAACAATTTAACAGATTTTGATAGTAAACACAGCAGTTTTAACAAGATTTGATGGCAAGGCAAACTTGGTTATTTACTGCAAAGAGGACAGAGTCAGACAGAACTGTCAGGGAGACCCTCCCGTTGAGTCAAGGTTCAGAAAGAACCCTCTTGCTTTCTAAACTGCTTCTCAGAGAAGACTCTAGGTGTGACTGGATCCAATCCTAGTCCCAGACTTGGTCAAAGGTTTATGTCTAAAGGACTATATATGCACAATCAATCCTTTATATCACTTAGATAAGATTCCAAAGTTTAGCATGCTGTTAGTCACTTATCGAGGATCTGTTGCAGCAAGGAATCTCTGAATCTTGAGAAGTAACCTTGAGAGGCATCCCTACTCAGGGGGAGATCCTGGCATGCAGCCCACTGCCATTCAGGAGAGCTCAAAGGGCTCTTGGGCTGTTCATTATTTATGGTGGTAAGATCATTGACCTATAGTTATATTTGCATATTGACCACAGTACCCACATTGCTCAAGTTAACCCATGGCTATTATGTTGTTACCCATCTCCCCAAAACCACGTTGAACCACATGCAGCCGTCATGACTAGATGCACCCATTATGACCACCATAGGTGGGTATCGCTTCGGAGATAAAGGTCAAGCTAGTGCCTGGGGGGGGGGAGCACAACATCACACAATATTGTCTGTTATTCTTTCATAATTTTATAGACTGAAATTTAACATACCCAAGTGTTCCCCTGATTATAAATGTAACAATAATAGGTTATTAGTACCCTTGAATTCATATTCTTTCAGTTCCTCCAGCTCAACATTTCTGACGTATATCTGTTAAAGATTAAGTTAAGATCTGCTCCAAATTTGCTCCTGAATATATTACAGATAAAGCTGAAGATAAGTCTCACCTTTGTTATGTGTTACTTCTCCTGAATCTTTTCACTTAGCCCAGTAAAATAATTTATATTGTGGAACTGCAGATGTAAAGAAAAAGGAGATCATCAAGTTGGTCATCAACACACTCAGAGCAAGGATCTTGTCCCTGCCTTTGAAGCTGCCAGCTCCTATTCAATTGTAAACTGTGATGATACATACAAAGCCAGGAGGGTCCACTGAGCCTGGGTACAAAGAGATGCCAGTAAACGGACTGTGATGATAAAAGTTGCCACCTTCTTCCCATGCTGCTATGGGGAGGGACAACACAACTCCACACTTTTCTTTACACTGGCACATCACAAAGTAATGTGATAATATTTGATAAAGCTAAATAATACATATTTAAGATGAAAGCATAGTTCTCACTGGGAGAAGAAATTATGTTTTGTGCTCAATTAATTTGCGATCAGTCAGTACTGACTGTAGAACTAGTGATGTTAGATGGCTTTTCTAATTTTGTTTGGTCGCTTAGGTAAACATCTCAATTTAAATTACTGCATGGATTTTATTTAATCTGGACTTTGCCCTTTTCTCATTCCTTTTTCTTTCCATTTTCAGCTTGTTCTTGCTATTTGAACTTCATACACTTGCTGCAAAACCAAGAAAGAACAAACTCCAAGCATATTCTTAGGTGTCCCATAGGAAAAAAAAAAAAAAGTAGCTTTATCTGTTACATCAAAAACTTTAAAGAAGCCTAGACATTTTATAATTCCCATGCACTCTTAATCTACTTTGTGCATATTACACACTCAGACTTTTCTCAGTTTATTGTAATTAGACCTATGTATTACAAAGGGACTGCTCATATTGCTCCTACCTAATCTCTAATTTATATGCAGAAGAGCAAAGCTAAAGAGTTTAGGATTTTCACATTTAATGCTCTTTTTACCTAATCAAGTTATACAGCTTAGTAGCTTCCTTCCCTGTGGTTCCCACTTTTTTTTTTTTTTTTTTAAATAAATCAACATAGTCTGAGGCAGGCATTAATGTTACTTCTGTAACATTTCTCTATTCACTGATTATTCTCTGGGGACACAATAATTTATCACTCAGAAATAAATGGTGCATGAGTAACCCTTATAAATAATCAGTTTATAGTTGAAGTACTGGTGAATCCAGATTAAGTTTAAATGAAGTTTCATTCACTATGTGTTTTCCTCCATTCTTTTCTCAAACCAGTATTAAAATTTTGCCTCCAAAAGCAGGAGGAGATGTGTCTAAATTAAACTGGATTAACTTTGTGAACTCATTCACAGAATTAAGGCTTAAACATCAGAACTGGTTCTGATGGCCCAAGAGGCTAATTTAAATGTTGGTTTTCTCAACAGAACATGTCCTTCTGAATCATACTAACAAAATGTCATCCTTCAGCAGCTCCCATGATCATTTCATAAAAAACCCCAATTTCCTGCTGGTTTTTTTGTTGCAATAGTTGCTGACATACATTCTCAAAATAAAACTGCTGCTTAGCTCCTTCTTTTACCTTAGAATATTATACTCAGCAACATATAGTAAAATGTCTGTATAGACAGCTGCAAGTCTGAAAACACATAAATGAACCTAAGACATCATTAATTAATTAAGTTTGGATTATTAAAAAAAAACATTTGCATTTATTTATTGCTTGACTTTGCATATTTGGTGCTCCTAGACTAAATATTTTTATTCCTTTCTTTTCTTTTTTCTTCTGAAAATACAAACGAAACTCATACTGTGTTTAGACATGTTTTTCTTTTTAACTGAAAGGTGAATATTTTATATATAAGATGACTGAGGTCCTGATTATTTTTATTTGAGAAATAGAAAGATTTTTACACAGACTGTTATCAAGTCATCATCTGTCATCTTTCCTATATATATGACTTCACATTGTCTCTTCAGTGTTAGAATTAGGCTTCTTTCTTTGGTTGTTCATTGCTTATGTTTACGGTCTTGAGAAAGTTATACAAGGTATTTACAGAACATTATATTTATGGAAAACAGTTCAAGATGGTAAAATCTGAAGGGTTAAGTAAGAGCAGAGGAAAGCTTGCCTGTCAGAAAGCATATGAAGAAACAGGAAACAAAAGCATGGGTTTAATGGATAGTGTCTTATGCAACACATTTCTAATTATCATTCAAACTACATAACAGCTGAAAAGACTATCCAGTATTAATCTTTTATGCTGTCATTAGAGTACTAACATGCAATCTCATTTCCACAGCCTTCCCAGTAAAATCTGGAACCATGTCAGGTTGTTTTCCGTATCAGTAAAATAATCCTATGAGTTTGATGAGACGACTTCTAATGGCGTCTTCACTATTTCTTTTGCACAACTGCATGGCCAGTACTGAACAAATGGGTTTCCAATTTGACTGATGTTTGACTTTTACAGCGATAATGTACTGGATGATGTTGCAGAAATGATGTCCTGTGTACCTTCAGTTATAAAGAAATAGTAAAGTATAAATAAAAAAAGTGAATAGGAACCTTTTAACAAATTATTCATATTTTGAAACTTTTTACTTCATCCAGGATCTTCAAGTAATTGTCTTTACTCCAGCGAGCATTAAGATAAAAGAAAAAAAGCAAAGCCAAACTCTGATAGGCATACATGTTGTTTCTATCTACCTGTACAATAAAAATTTATAGAAGAGTGTGAAAATAACCATCATGAGGAGGAACTTCTTTCCTTTGAGGGTGGCAGAGCACTGGAACAGGCTGCCCAGAGAGGTGGTGGAGTCTCCGACTCTGGAGACATTCAAAACCCGCCTGGACGCCGTCCTGTGCAACCTGCTGTAGGTGAACCTGCTGTGGGAGGGGGGTTGGACTAGATGATCTCCAGAGGTCACTTCCAACCCCTGTGATTCTGTGATTCTGTGAGCACAAGCCCTTTATTGATGTTTTTAATACATTATTTAGATATACATAGGGACTGTGTAAAATTGCTTAAGCAGTACTGATAAATCTGACTCTAAAATAGCGCCTGATCTCACAGTGATCATTTGTTTTACAGTATGACATACATGTAAAGACTTTTAAAATCTTACAGGGTGAGTCTTTCCCTTTTCTGTCAACCTGTGCATTCAATACAAATACATCCTAGGCAGCTGTTCATAATTTTCCAAATTTTAATAGAGTGACTGAAATTTTCCATTCTGAACCTCTGCCTTAGGCTAATTTCTCTGAAAAAAAAGAAGAAAGAATTCAGGAAAGAGAATGAAAGCAAAGGCAAAGGCAAAGACAATGGTTTTCAGGCCTTTTTGTCCACATGAAAAAATCCTGACATATTTGTGTACTGCTACAGGCCACAATTTTCAGAACGGGTGATCTCCGTTTTTAGAATATTACTTTTGCTGTCTAGATATGCAAGAAATAAAGAAAAAGAATGGGAAAAAAATGAGAAGAAGGTTCACTAATGTAACAGAAAGGTGTAAAGTGTTTTAAGAATAGTCAAGGGCAACAAGAAGGATTCTACAAGTACAACAGCAGAAATAAATTTATGGAGAATATGGACCTATTGAAGAATAAGACAGAGGGCTTGCTGACATAGGACATGGAAAACACTGAGGCACTGAACACCTTCTTTACTGGTAAGATTTACCTTCAGGAATCCTAGGTCTCTGAGGGGAATTCTGGGGGAGGAAGACTTTACCCTTGTGGGAAGAGGTTAGTGTGTGGAACATTTAGACAAACTGGACATGCACCATTCCACGACACCTGACAGGATGCACCCATGGATGCTGAGGAACCTGGCTGATGGCACTGTCTATCATCTTCAACAGATTGTGGCAACTGAGGGAGATTCCTGGAAGAGAACAAATATCACTCCTATCAACAAGAAGTGTAAAGAGGATCCAGGGACCTGCAGGCTGGTCAGTTTCACCTTAGTACCTGGGAAAAGTGATGGAACAACTATATTATAAACAATTTCAAGACCCATGAAGGACAAAAAGTTGACTGGGAGTAGTCAATGTTGATTTATGCAGTTGGAATTACCTCTGGCCTACGCTACAAACTTCTCAGCACACATATCTTGGGTGCCCTAACTTTCCTTTGGCCACACAATTCTAGCCCCATGCCAAAAGCACATCCAGGATCTCTCTTTTGCTGAACTCTAACTTTAACCCTACTTTCCAGCTCAGTCTGGGAATAAGACCTCCACTTTTGGCCCACTCCCAAAATTTCCTCTCAGCACACATATCTTGACTATTCTAACTTTCCTTTGACTGCTCAGTTGCAGACCCAGTCCAACCACACATCTAAGCTTTCTCTTTTGCTGCACCCTAACCACAACCCTAACCCTAGCCCTAACCCTACTTTCCTGCTCAGTCTGGGAACAAGACCCCTATGTCTGGCTCACACCACAATCTTCCCCTCAGTATAGATCTCTTGGCTGCCCTAACTTGCATTTGGATACCCAGTTCCAGACCCATGCCAGCTGCATGTCTGGGGTCTCTCTTTCACTGAACTGTAACAGTAAACCTGGAGTCATGTTTAACAAATATGGTGAAATGAATGTCTTGGTGGATGAGGGAGAGTGGTGGATGTTGTCTATCTCAACTTTAATAAGGTTTTTGACATTGTGTCCCTAAACATTATCAGAGACAAGCTGATTAAGTGTCAGCTACATAAGTGGACAGTGAGGTGGATTGAAAACTGAGTGAACTGTAAGGCTTGGAAGTTGTGTTCACTGGCATGAAGTCCAGTTGGAGGTGAATCAACAGCGATGTGTCCTGGGGTCAATACTGTGTCTAATACTGTTTGGCATCTTTATTGATTACCTGGACAATCATACAAGAGGCCACCCTTAGCAAGTTTACCGTTTTGTGTTTATGTGGCAAGGTTTTGGTAGCAAGGGTGCTGCAGGGGTAGCTTCTGTAAGAAGGTGCCAGAAGCTGCCCCCAGGTCAGATGCAGCCAGTTCCAGCTGGCTCCAAGACAGACCTGTCACCAGCCACAACTGAGCCAATCAGTGACGGTAGTAGTGCCTGTGTGATTATGTATTATAAAAAGGGTAAAGAACTGCTGCACAACAGCAACTGGGAGAAAGGAGTGACAATATGTGAGAGAAACAACTATGCAGACATGAAGGTCAGTGAAGGAGGAGGAGATGCACCAGGTGCCAGAGAAGAGCTTCCCCTGCATCCTGTGGTGAAGACCATGGTGAAGTAGATTGTGCCCCTGCATGTCATAGAGGTCCATGGTGTAACCAGCTCTGACTAACAGTGTTTGAGCAGGGGTTTTGGACTAGGTGATCTCAAGAGGTATCTTCCATCCTCAACTATTCTGTGATTCTGTGATTTTATGCTCTGGGCGTATAATTTTATGGTGATTTCAGATATGCTCTGAGTTTCCCTGTAAAGTGCAGGAGAAATCTACAGTCTTCCATTGGCTTTCAGAGTATAATCTTGACCTCTCTTTTTATTGACTGTTTAGGAAACTTAAGCACCATCAGAGACCAAGTAGACCACTTAAATTATGAAAGGCCATGAACTGAACACTCTAGAGAGAGAGAAGATCTCTTTCCTAGACTATAGTGCGAAGTCATTCTAAACAGTCTTTTGAGTAGGGGCCAAAGTCCCATAGCCCCTTACTCCTTTGACATCCTCGTACCTTGTTCTTCAGCAATCCAGCTTCAAAAAGAAAGGATTAAGAAGTATTCCTGGCCAGGTTACACCATTGCCTAGTATGAACTATGGAATTTTGGTTTATAGGGAAAATATCTTGAGACCGAGAAGCACATAGACCAGATGAGTTCCGCTTCCTGGGTAACAATATTGACATCTTGCCTGAAACCACCACTGCTGAGATCTCTGTGCTTTAATACCATTCCGCTCAAAAGCAGAGGCTTACCACAAAAGTTAACTTTCTCCAAAAGTGTATCTCTTACAACTTTCAAGGCTCACATTCAAGGTAGGTGAGGTCTGGACTGCAGAGGAAAGAAGGTTTGTTAGCAGTTTAAATGGTCAACAGGAGTTTAATCTGAAAATGAGATGTTGTTTTACCTCACTGTATAAACAAAATATCTGTGTGACTGGTAATATTTTAGGAACTTCAGAAAAGTAATCTAAAAACTTTTCTATGTGTAGTTTATAATATTAAAATCCATGCCTAGATACAAGAGCTAATGTGAAGCATCTTCCTAAATACTTTTCAAACATTACTACT
The DNA here is from genome assembly GCA_013397275.1 of Burhinus bistriatus. Taxonomy (NCBI): domain Eukaryota; kingdom Metazoa; phylum Chordata; class Aves; order Charadriiformes; family Burhinidae; genus Burhinus; species Burhinus bistriatus. The sequence goes on along the minus strand of VYXH01012193.1, from coordinate 108,941 downwards.
TAAATGAATCTCACAGGATATTTTTGATATACATCGAAGACGCAACCAGTGATTTAATTCACAGTAGTTGCATTCTCTTAATGCACCCAGCATAACGGTCACAATTTTACAACCACCAACTTATTATGTATTCAAAATATGTTAAAAGACATCAAAACTAGACAGCCCTGTGACACGCCTCTACAGCTAAAATGCAGAAACCAGGGGGCTTTTTTAAATACATAACATCTACACCCTTCTCTACTATACCTAGGTTCTCAGTCTACATCTGTGAATTTAGAAAAGGAAACTGATAAAAGAAAAAGATACCTAGTACTAACAGTAAAACCCTGTATCTTTTCCCTTATCGTTGTGAAAGTCCTTTTCACACTTCACTTCATTCTGCTTCGAAGTCAGATCACGTTTTCGGTATTGACCTCCTGGTTACAGTGTAAAGAAATGTATCTGTGCTGTAAAATCTACCAACTGGAAATCATAGACTATTTTAAAGATTGTACAAGATGAATGATAATAATCTTTTATCATGAATATTAAAACATGTATCTCAATAAAATTGTCGGACTTAGAAAATGCTGCTTTCTTTTTTTCTCATTTATATTCCAAAGTTACTTCCTATACTTCTACAAATATTTGACAGGACTTATATTTTTACTACATATATTTATTTTATTTGAATTATTTAAAGGCTTTGCACAGTTATCTTTTCTATTATCTCTAAAATATATATTCTGTATCGATATTGATACTAATGTGAATACTTAGATAAGAGTTACAAACAGAAAACACATATTGCTTTAGTTGGAGTGGGGTTGTATAAAGCAAGCACAAATTTTACTATGATTACGTTATATGATAAAAATTGTAGCTCCGAGATGCAATAGGTTAGATTGGTATAAGGACTTTAGAATTTGGATTTTAGTACCTAACTTTTATATAGTTATTCTCTAAAAGAATTCAAAGCTCAGTCCCTAATAGCTCAGTTAATTTACCCCTACCAGCCCTTCCCCCCACATTTAGAGTTATTTGAAATATCCCAGGGTATCTGAGGCATCTGCAAAGCTGCCATATTGTATTTGTTTTATTAGATAACTGTGCCTTTCTAGAGGACTAGCTGAAAACACATGGACTATCCCAAAATATTTCAAATGACACTAGAATCCTGTAGTTAGGCAACTGAATCAAAACCCAGGCTGCATTTGTGCCACAGAAGAAAGGCTAGGATTTAATAAACCTGCCTAAAATTAAGTCTTCAGTGTCTGTGTGGTATACCCCATGTCTCCTCTGTTATTGCTCTATATGGTCTTCTATAGGTCCTTAGCATAACTGTTAGCTTCCTGTGAATTTCTCAGATAACCTACAACATCTCAGATACACTGGTCATGTTCAGGTAATTGCATCAAACTTTGAAAGAAAGGGTTGCACAAGAGATGAAGCAGCCCCCAAAAAAAAAGAATCGTGCATGTAGGTGCTGGCCCTTGAAAGAGCTCACTGGCCTTGATTTAGCTATCTAAATATAGATTTTTACTGGGTTTTAAAATGTCCCAGGGTATCTAAGATTAAAACTGGCAGATATGTCACAGCTGGGGTACCCATATCCTTCTGGACTGTTAAGTGGAGGGTCAGATGAGATACCCTAAGACATCTGAAGCAATACCTAGACTTACCTTTTTAAGCCACTAAATTCAGCCTTCTAGCCATGAGCCTGTCAAAGACCAAATACCCATGCATCGCATCAGCTTATGGTAACTGGCAACTGTCTGAGTTGAAGTTCTAAGCAAAAACAAGAGTGAAAACCTACTAAGTTTTCTCAGACCAGACGAGAATTATGTTGTGTAATATTTGCATATAAAAAGAACACATTGCTAGAAGATTCTACTTTTATATCTTGTATAGTTAAAGGACCAGTAGAATTGGTCAGTTTTGAGGTGCTACACTTCAGAGATGGGACAGATTTACTGTTTTAACTATCCAAACCTTTTAACGTACGTAGTCTATTTTTATTTAAATCTTAACCCAATTTGGTATATTGATTTGTCTTTTTTTTTTAGGGTCAAAAAACCCACACATAGAACTGTGCTTGTGTGATACAGAATCAGAGCCATTGCAGTCAGCAATGCCTGTAATTAATTTGATGTCTTGCCCATGGCTAATGTTGTCTTTCAATTAGAAGCCTTTCTTTGGTTATCATAACTGATATGAGGTTTTGGTTTTTGTGGGTTTTTTACCCTTTTTGAGATTATTCCACAAATTATTATGAAAATTTTGTTCATTTTTTTTAATACAGATATTTAATTAAGCAAATCTAGAATCTTAGTTATTGGGACATGGAGCTTAACATTTGGTAGGAAGTTCCCTAGCATCAGCACTTTGCTGATACATAATTGACTGATATGCAATCATTTAATTGAAGATTGTACCTAGTATTTTCTAATTTATAGTATTTAATTTAGCAATCAACATAATTTTATTTTGCTTTTTAATATAATAATGAAATCAATGTGTATTGCATAGGTAGCAGAAGTGAGGGGCATTCATGCTCAGATAAAGCTAACTAAATATTCAACTATGACATTACTGGAAGGAATATTCTGATAAGAAATTAGAGAAAAATCAGATTACTCATGCACATTTCACTCTATAAATCAATAAAACTGTTTCTCTTTTTAAAAAATATTTTAAGGATAATTTTTTCAGTATAAATTATTTTTTTCATAATCTGAATTCGTACCATATGTGAAGTGAAGACACATGCTGAAGGAGTCCATCTGTCCCAATTATGTCTAACCCATCAGTAGATCTTGCCGTGAACACATCAATCAGTGTGAGGCATACAAATATTCATTACATCAAACTGAATAATGTTAGTCATTTGCAAGAATGTGAAATCAGAGTATGCATTTTCACAAGGTGGCAACACTTTAAAATCGTTAGTCAAAGTCCACGTACAGTAAAGGATTCAAGAGACAGCAGTGAGACTTTTTAAAAGTGACCACAGAAGGTTACTAAATTTGAGAGCAGGAAAGAGACAAGAGAGATAGTGTGGGATCTAAGACGGAATAAAGATGATATGTAAGAAACCAGAAAAAGGAATGATACGCAAACTGAAAGAAAAATGGTAGATAAAAAACACTTTTGTAGCAGAAAAGGAAGATGCAGGCCTCCACTATCACAGGTTCCTTACAAAGAACCATCAATGGGACTTTTCCTGACATAGATACAAACACTAGGAAAGATTTGATCTGTGGTAGACTCTGTCATGGTCAACTGACTAGGCAAGAACTGTTTTTTCTTGTTTTCTTACTCTGTAAAGTGAGTAGGTTATGGTTATGAACTGCAGCCAATAATTTGTAGGATTGTGCAAGCTCTTTTCCAGAGTACCAAAGTAGTCAGTAAAAAAGTTACTGCCACACAAGAATTTTGTGCAGGTAGGGAAAGCAAGCAGTTTATTAGCAAAAGGAACGCTTTGGGGAAACCTACAGTTCAGGATCTTTTGAGGTATGCATGAGAAGTACAAACAATGAATGAGGTAAAGTATTGCAGAAAGTCTCTACTGAAGCTGAGCGGCTGCCACCATCACTTCTCATGGATGAAAGGGCTGAGCTTAACTGAGCTTACAGTAGGTTTGTTGAAGTTTAGAAAAACTAAGTTGGCAGGCAAAGATCATAAAAAGGACTCATCCAGGTAAGAAAAGGGTGAAGTTCAGAATGAGCGAACTGAGGAAGTTCAGTGAGCGGTGATGTAGGAGACTTTTGGAGGGGAAATGGGGCCATTAAAGGAATAGAGGTAGAAAAGGGCTAGAACTGCTACTGAAATGGAGGGTAAGTGATCTGCGAAGTCTGAAAATTGTTGTCTTAAGGAAAGAGAGAACAGTAAGACAAAGCTTTTGGTGACCAGTAACGGGAAAGGACTCTTTTGACTGGAGACCTCTAACTTGATGCCAATCATCTAAAAGAGCTATCAGAACTACTATAAGTGTTATGTCTTGTTACAATATAAAACACAAACAAAACAAAACAAAAAACCCTCTTAGTAAGTTAAAAGACAGTGCAGTAATAGAAAAAGAAATGAGATTGATCATTGGTAATGAAAAGATTATCATGAGAACAATAGTCAGGATTACTGACATTGTTAAAGGCTTTATAAAATTTGATGAAAGATCAATATTTGAACTGTTTGTATAGTAATACAAAAAGCACAAATTTATGCACTGTTTGTATAGAAAGACAAAAAGCACAGAGGCATAGAGGTTTAATGAAATACAGATATTGATGTGAATACTATCAGAAAACAATGAAACAGTATAGATGCTGAGAGAATATGTAAAGAAAAGAAAGAATATGTAAAGAGAATAAATTAATAACAAGAAGAATTTTAAATTGGTTAAGATCACAATCACCTTGGACACCAAAAGAAGGCCTAATAGCTCCCAGTGGAGTACTGATGAAAGGACTCCATAGTGGAGCTGGGAGTAGACAGCAATTTGTTTATATTATTAAAGATAAATACTGCCAGAGACTGTGTAATGTTTGTTATCCTTAACAGACCTGAAGAAAAAAATAGTACAAGAAAAAGCTTTATAGAAATCTAGATATAGACAAACTTCATTACCAGCAGTTACAAAGGCTGATATTATTTTTTACTTAGTTTGGTGAACAAAGACCTCATCATAAATAAAATTATGATAGACTGGCTCCTTTACACCATGTGGTCATACGTTACTCTTAAAATTACATGAAGTTTATTAATTTTTACTCACCAGAACAGAAAAAAAGGTAAAAATGAAATTAATTTATAATTAATTTTTAAAACATCGATGTCGAGACATCAAAGGATTCTTTTGGGTGTCCTTGTTTGAAATAAAACAGAACCAATTTTCTTTTCAGTAATTTTACTTTTCAGTGAAGTAACTGCTGCACTTCCTGAAATTAATGGTATGTTTTTCAGATGTGTCTGTTTCCAGAGTGATAAAGTCTAATGTTTATAGTTAATATCAAGGAATGATATGCAGAGAGGCTCTTGCTTATACTTATTCCTATAACAACCAAGGCCAGCTCACTTTGTTATATGTCATGTTGGAGGACCAGCGGCCAAAAAGTGTAAAGAGGTTCCACTTGTGGGGAGGGCGGACAAGACAGGTGACCCAAAACTGACCAACAGGGTATTCCATGCCATCTGCATCATGCTCAGTATAATAGCTGAGGGATTGAGGGGGTCAGCCTTTTCTTCAATGGCCAGCATCCAAGGAGGGCTCTGTTTGTCTGCCTTTGATCCCAATCCGTGTGTTCCTGAATCCAGCTCCTGAATCCATCCTATCCATTTCTGACTCCAGTCTGGGACTTTCCCAGTGCCTGCCAGTGATGTGATTGTCATCCTGGGAGCTTGATATCGGTCTTGTATCTATGATATATATATTTAATTATTTTCTTATTGATATTATTATATTTTCTTTTTATTATTAATATTTCATTAAAGTAGTTTTATTTTCTTTTCAACCCATAAATATCTCTCTCTTATTCTCTCTCCCTTCTCTTCTGGGAGGGGAGAGAGAGATTAAAAGAAAGCATCTGTCATTTATTTATGTCATGGCCAGCCCAGCCTAAACCATGACAGTGGGTTAAAAGGGAGGGTTAAGAATGGAAAAAGACAACATCGATAAAGCAAAAAGTTTGGGTATGTAAATTCTGAACCATATATAGTGCATTCATCTTTATAAACATTGTCCAACATGAAGAGCAAGACCTGAGGAGAGAAATATTAAAATTGTGCCATGCACTTCTTTTGGTTCCAGACATGTTGGACCCTGGTTAATTCACCACCTTGGTAATATACTGTTGGACAATGAAGAGTTGATGAACATGCAACATGATATCTAACCAGTAAAACTAACAAAAAATACTAACGAATCATCCAAAATGTGTGTTACAAACAAGCTCTAATAAAGGATTTTGCATTCCCTAAAGCTTGTGTACGTCCCCCCTGCCAAAAGATGTCGTCTGTTTTGACAAGGCTTGTTTTATTAGCTCCTTGGATCATCACAGACACAACAGCACTACCACAGAGAAATTAAAAATATTCAATATTGAAACCATAGAACAATTTAGGTTGGGAGGGACATCCAGAGAACATATATTCCGAATCCTGCTCAAAACAGATCTAATCGGATGAGGTTGTCCAAGGTTTTATCCAGTCAAGTCTTGAATACTTCCAAGGACAGACATACCACAACCTCCCCACGTAACTTGTTCCACTGTTTGACTGCTTTCAAGGTAATTTTTTCCTTATATTTAATCAGAATTTCTGACTATTTTATGCTTCTTGACCTATTGTCACATCTGACTCCATCTTCTTTATGCTGTCCTGTCATTACTGCACGTACAGCACTTCACCTTTTAATTTATATAATTTATATTGTAAATTAGCTGTGACTACACAGTTACGTGGAATTGATGTCAGTTAACACTGACATCTGTGGTACTTGATGTCACAGATCTCTGCTTTGGTTACATTTGCTATGACCAAAATGTGCATTACTCAATAGCCATGCTATATCCGTCTCAACCATTAGGTCTCTGATAACCTCTGATAGTGTGTACTTGTCTGGTGCATTTTGTTATGTTGCTGTTAACTTGTCACATAATATTTAGGAAATTCAGCTTTGCATAGTTATTGTCACTGACAGTTCAGATTTTTCTATCTCTCCGCTGGTTCTTGTCACATTAGTGTCAAACCATCAATTGCATGAATGCAGTCCATTTCTGCCCTTCTTCACTGACTCATCACAACCAGTATTTCATGATCCTTTTACATCTGAAGTGCACATAGGGTATGTTGCTCTTTTTACTATGCTCTGCATGCTCAGAGAACAAAAGAACTTGAGGCATAAACTGGTTTACTTTGTAGTGTTCTTCTGTCAGTGCTGTCTCATGCCTCCCTGGATGGCTGTACATCATCTCCACGTGTTCAGCTGATGTTCGTACGTTTTCCTACTGGTTTCATATGAGTTTGAAACACTTATTTTTTCTTCTCCCCCTCCCCTAGATTAGAATATTCTGCAAGACAGTTTTATGTAATGTATTAGACAAAGAGAGTACAGATTTAAAGACTCGTCACATAAACATTAAATTCATGCTCCACTCAGTGAACCATTCTTCTTTTAAAGTGTTTCCCTCTCCTCTGCTTTGTACACAGCTATTGTTTTTTACTATTGTACACTTCACTGCTAGTACACATAAGTATTTTTTTTCATTGTTGTAGAGCCCTAATTTGCTTACCAGAGGCAGCAGAATGAGTTGCTTTGTATAATATCAGGGGCATCTTATCCAGTACTTGCTACTGTTGAACACCTGTTGATACAGCATAAGCAATAGAGGAACTATTTGAGTCTTATGTATCATTTCAGACTCTAATCAGAAATAAAATTTTGTCAGGCTTCTAATATCTATTTAATGACAATCAAAATATTTGTAATTTTTTAGTCATGTAGTAAATTCTCAATTTTCCAGAAATTACTGGTTAATCAGCTATTTCAGAAATGTACAACGTTCCGGAATGCTTCATTCCATCTTCTGGAAATTGTATTAGACAAAAAAACCCTAAAATTAAATAATAAAAAAAATCCTTTCTGTCCTGGTTTCAGCTGGGATAGAGTTAATTTTCTTACTAACAACATTTAGGATCAGAATAATGTTGCTAACACACTGATATTTTATTTGTTGCTAAGCAGTCAAGGACTTTTCAGCTTCTCATGTTGTCCTGCTAACAAGAAGGAGGGGGACACCCAAGAAACTGGGATTGGACATAGCTGGAACAGCTGACCCCAACTGACCAAAGGGATATTCTATACCATATGACATCATACTCAGCAATAAAAAGCTGGGGGAAGAAGGAGGATGGAGGGAACATTTGGAGTTACGCTGTTTTGTCTTCCCAAGTAACCATTACGCTTGATGGAGCCCTGATTTCCTGGAGACGGCTGAACACCTGCCTGCCATGAGCAGGAGTGAATGAATTCCTTGTTTTGCTTTGCTTGCATGCACAGCTTTTGCTTTACTTATTAAACTTTGTCTCAACCCACGAGTTTTCTCACCTTTACTCTTCTGATTCTCTCCCCCATCCCAACAGGGGGAGTGAGCGAGAGGCTGCATGGTGCTTAGTAGCCAGCTGGGTTTAAACCATGACACCATCATTTTTTCAGAGTTGTAGTCTAGCCAAGAGCCCTGTAGAGGAAGTTATAGAAGGAATGAGAAGTATCTAGGGAAACCAGAAGAGTCTATGTGTAAAATCATGAGGATCTACAAGCGCACAGGAAGCCTTAATAAACATGAATTTTTTACATACTAAACAAATAGTCCCTTAACATTTCCTCTTAAGAAAAGGAATGCTGCAAGCGGAGGTGAAAAAGAACAATAAGATCTGTCAAGCCACATTTTTTTGTCATCAGGCATGTTGGACAATGACACCTGTGTGTAAGTTCTGTCAGTTCACATCAGCCTCATGGTGCACTGTGTTTGAAAAACTGTTCAGCTGCTGAGGGCAGAGCTGCATTTGTAGACTCTATCCATACATCTGTTAACATAAGAAAAAATACTTCTTTAAATAAAGGAAACAAAACAACTCTTGGTAGAAGGGAATCAAGTAAATGGCTGGTCTCACAAGACAGATCTGAAAAACTTTTTTTCTTTTTTCAACTGTGCAACCCAGCTGTTATGACACCACAGTGATCTCAAAGCTCTTTCAGCCATTCTTCCACTGGCCATTTAACTCCTGACCTCAGCTGGCGTGTCTTTTCTTTATTGTATTGGTGTGTATAAAATATATGTGGAGGAAAAAAACCCCAAATTCTAAGCTGTTGGTGGAATCAGTGGACACCCAGTCAATATAGTTATTAGGGTCTGGAGAGCTATTCAACTCACTGCTAGTTCATATATTGACAGCTATATTTAAACTTTACTATTTGGAGCTGTGTTTCTAGCATGCTATCATCATGTCATCACTCTTTTTCCCTATCATTGACCAATAAAGTCATAGGCAGCAAGGGTATTATTTAAAAGCAAATGAAGTCATTACACCTTTCCCTTCACACTGCTGCATTTCTTCAGAAATATATACCTAAACAACTTCATCTTTCCTCTGCTGCTCGGGGTTACTGATGTCTGTCCCTTCAAATTTATTTTTATTCTATTTTTTTCCACAGGCTTGGAATGCCAAACATCCATGCAGCATCTTAAAATGTCTCTCAGTTTTGAGTTCAATTTAGAGGCTTTCCTGGCTGAGAGAAGAAAAAATATGCATGAAATCACACTCTGTGCATTCAGTTAAGAATTTCTCTGTTCATTTACAGAATAACTAGTGACAAATCTACTGTGCAGGTATAATTTACAATGCACAGTAGCACTTTTCTTGGAAATCCTGAGGAAAAAAAAAAGTTCTTACAAGGGACTTGACTATATAAGACAAAAAATTCACTATCATATTTCAGTAACCAAGCAATGCCCAATGAGTTTTTGGGCCTTACGTTCCTTGTACTTGCCTACCTCTAACCCACTGACCTTTTATCAATTACATATCACTGACTTTTTGCCACTGTAATTTGCCACTATAATTTGCTACATTTTTCAACTATTCTTTGCCAAAATGCCTTTTTGTAATTCAGAAAGACTTTTTCTTACTCTGAAGTTATTTTATTCCCTTACATTTTTAGCCCTCAAATATGTGCTCTATATTCATATCAAGTTCTCTTAATTTACATCTCCACAGATAACTACCTCTGATACCCAAGGACTCTATCATTATATTTATTTATTAGGAATCTTACAGTAACTGCCCAAATGGGTTAGGTAGGTGAGTTGGGTTAGATTAGATAAATGAATTGGATTATATAAATGGATAGTGAAGTGGATTGAAAACTAGGCTGGGTGCAAAGTCCAGCGGGAGCCCAGTCACCAGTGGTATACCTAAGGGTTGATAATGGGTCCTTCTTTAGCGACAAGAGTCAGCCTTAAGTTCACAGATGATACAAAACTGAGAGGAGTAGTTGATACAGCAGATGGGTATGCTGCCGTTCAGGTGGACCTCAACAAGATGGAGAATTGGCTAGATGATAGGAACCTCATGAAGGGAAACGCCTGCACCAGTTCACCCTGGGGCCTGACTGGTTGGAAAGTAGTTTTGGAGAGAAGAACCTGCAGGTCCTGGTGGACAGCAAGTTGACCATGATCCAGCAACGTGCCCTCACTGCCAAGAAGATCAACAGCCTCCCAGGCTGCATTAGGAGGACTGCTGCCAGCAGAAAGGTTATACTTGCTCTCTCCTCTGTCCTGGGTCCAGTTCTGTGTCCCATAGTACAAGAGAGACATGGACACGCTGGAGAGCAAGACCAGCACAGGGCCATGAACATGATTAAAGGTCTGAGAGAGGTGAAACTTCTCAGCCTGGGGAAGAGAATTCTCAGGGGGATCTTATTCATGTGTATTAATACTTGATGGGAGAGTGTAAAGCAGATGGAGCCAGATTCTTTTCAGTGATGCCCAGTGACAGGACAAGGGGTAATGGGCGTATATTAAAACACATGAATTTCTACCTGAACACAAGAAAAAATTGTTTTGAATGTGAGGGTGGTTGCACAGTGGAACGGGTTGCCCAGAGAAATTGTGGAGTGTCCATATGGAGAGATATAACCGACTGGACATGGTTGTGGTAACATGCTCTGGCTGACTCTCAGCAGGGTTTTCAGACCAGATCATTTCCAGAGGTCCCTTCCGATCTCAGCCATCCTGTGATTCTGTAAAATGCAATCTCAATTTCATTGAAACAAAAATAAATGTGTTAAATTAAATAAGATAGTTTAGTTCTGTGAGAAACAAACAAAATATTCCTTTTGCTTCCTAAAGTTTGTCAGACTTTTTATTATCTCATTATTTTGGATGTGTTCCACACCAGTTTTCACAAAATCTCATTACCCTGCCACCACAAGAAAAATCTACCTTCCCTCTCTGACCATGTCCTTAAAACCAAAAAAATAGATATTACCACTTCATCTTTGAGTTCTACATTTTATCCAAAATGTCTTCATTTTTATCATTTGTGCATAAGGCAAACTTGTTCCCTCCCGCTTTGATTTGTCTTTCCAATCTCATAATTGCATATTAACCAGTAAACGCCAAAGCTCAGAAAAAGAATGCAGGAAATAATAATTTTCTTTTTAAACTTACATTGAAATTACTTATGAAATTGTTAAGTAGTTTACGGTATCAGACTTTCTAATTATATACTACTTCATAGAAGAGGGGTTTTTTATAAAAATAACATGGAAACCAGTTATTCATTGTTCATTTTGCATAAATCATAAGTCCATGCATATTGTTGCTATAAAAATGGTTAAGTTCTGGGAAAGTTATTTATTCTAAACTTCTATGGCTTTAAGTTTGAGTGTGTCATACTGCTGTTCTAACTTATTTCTGCCACTTTGTTTTTGGTCAGTGAACTGGTACAAAGGTTCAAGCCAGTTCACTTAGACGAGGAACCACTTAGAAAACAGACATAGATGCAATCACAGAGGTTAATACAGGATCAAAACTCCTTTATTGTAGCTTGTCACAGTAACATACAGATTCCTGCAGGTTTTCTTATTATCTGCTTGGACTAAACTACAGTAAGCATCCCTCTTCTCCCTTAGTGATACTTAATAACCTACTGAGTATGTGAATAGATACATGGAGCTTGCTTTTCATGAGGTTTGTTAGCAGAGTCACAGGAAGATATTCAGTTTCTCTAAGAAAAGCAATAAGTAAAAGATAGGAAAATAGCAGACAATTCCAGTAACACCACATACAGGCAACTTCAGGCTGTTATCATTAATTTCGATTTTTGCGTGCAGAGCTATCCTGTAACAATATCACTACATGGCATGTGAACATCATTCTTTGATCATAATTAATGAACAGTACCCAAGAAAACTATTAAAATGTGAGAAAAGAGAACCATCCTCACTCAGATGGGGTAAAGAAAGATTAATCAGTAAGTCTACCTTTAGCTCTCCATTGGCAGAAGCTCAGAGGAACCTTTTAGAAAGTTTACTGTGGAAACAGCCAAAATTTAACAAATTGTACAAGGGTATATAGGAAGATCTTTGGGGAAATTGGGTTATTTTCTTATGAAGAGGGCTTTAAAATAACATTGCTGGGGGAGGGGAACCTCAATCCACCCCACATCTACCAGTTTGATGCCAGGGTGAGCAGTAGATGCTCAGAGCCTGGAGAAGGATGACACATCAGCAGCAGGAGAGCAGGGGATGTGGAGTACAAAGAAACTCCAGCCACTCCAGCCGATAAGTCAGCTTCATTGGGGGCCCATCTTAAATGCCTCTACGTGAACNTCCAAGTGACAGAGGAGCCAATGAGGAGAGGTGCCATGCTGGACCTTGTTCTCACCAGCAAGGAGGGGCTGGTGGGGAATGTGAAGCTCCTGGGGAGCCTTGGCTGCAGTGATCATGAGATGGTGGAGTCTGAGATCCTTAGGGCAGTGAGGAGGGTGCACAGCAAGATCACTACCCTGGACTTCAGGAGAGCACACTTTGGCCTCTTCAGGGATCTGCTTGGTGTGGTATCATGGGATAAAGCCCTGGAGGGAAGAGCGGTCCGATAAAGCTGGTTAATATTCAAGGACCACCTCCTCCAAGCTCAGGAGCCATGCATCCCAATGTAGAGGAAGTCAGGCAAATACACCTGGAGGTCTGCATGGATGAACAAGGAGCTCTTAGACAAACACAAACACAAAAAAGGAAGCCTACAGAAGGTGGAAGCAAGGACAGGTAGCCTGAGAGGAATACAGAGAAATTGTCCAAGCAGCCAGGGATCAGGCTAGGAGTGCTAAAGCCCAGAGAGAATTAAATCTGGCCAGGGACATCAAGGGCAGCAAGAAAGCCTTCTATGGGTATATAAGGGACAAAAGGAAAACTAGGAAAAATGTGGGCCCTCTCAGGAAGGAAACGGGAGACCTGGTCACCCAGGACATGGAGAAGGCGGGGCTACTCAACAACTTTTTTGCCTCAGTCTTCACCAGTAAAGGCTATAACCACACCATCCAAATTGCAGAAAGTAAAGGCAGGGACAGGGAGAATGAAGTATTGCTCGTTGCAGGAGACCAGGTCCCTGAAAAAACTGAGGCACCTGAAGGTGCACAAGTCCATGGGACCTGATGAGATTCATCCACGGGTCCTGAGAGTACTGGCGGATGTAGTTGCCCAACCACTATCCATCATTTTTGAGAAGTCGTGTCAGTCTGGTGAAGTTCCCGCTGGCTGGAAAAGGGGAAACGTAACCTGAAAAGGGAAAAAACGAAGACCCGGGGAACAATAGGCCGGTCAGCCTCACCTTGGTGCCCAGCAAGGTCATGGAACAGGTCCTCCTGGAAACTCTGCTAAAGCACATGGAAAATAAGGAGGTGACCAGTGACAGCCAACATGGCATCACTAGGGGCAAATTGTGCCTCACAAATTTGGTGGCCTTCTACAATGAGCTTATAGCATTGGTGGATAAGGGAGAGCAACAGATGTTATCTACCTGGACTTGAGCAAGGCATTTGATGCTGTCCCACATGACATCCCTGTGTCTAAATTGGAGAGACATGAATTTGACTGATGGGCCACTCAGTGGATAAGGAACAGGCTGGATGGTTGCACTCAAAGAGTTGTGGTCAACGGCTTGACATCTAAGTGGTGAGCAGTGACTAGTGGTGTTCCTCAGGGGTCGGTACTGGGACTGGTAACATTTAACATCTTCATCGGTGACACGGATGTTGGGACTGAGTGCACCCTCAGCAAGTTTGCTGACTACACCAAGCTGTGTGGAGCTGTTGACACACTGGAGGGAAGGGATGCCATCCAGAGGCACCTGGACAGGCTTGAGAAGTGGGCCTGTGTGAACCTCATGAAGTTCAATAAGGCCAAGCGCAAGGTCCTGCACATGTGTCAAGGCAATTCCGTGTACAAATACAAGCTGGGCAGAGAATGCATTGAGAGCAGCCCTGAGGAGAAGGACTTGGGGGTGGTGGTGTGTGAAAAGTTCAACATGAGCCAGTAATGTGCACTTGTAGCCCAGAAGGCCAACCACATCCTGGGCTGCATCAAAAAAAGCATCACCAGCAGGTCGAGGGAAGGGACTCTGCCCCTCTGCTCCGCTCTGGTGAGACCCCACCAGGAATACTGTGACCAGCTCTGGAGCCCCCAACATATAGAAATACATGGACCTGTTGGAGCAGGTCTAGGGGAGGGCCACAAAGACGATCAGAGGGTTAGAGCACCTCTGCTATGAGGACAGGCTGAGAGAGTTGGGGTTATTCAGCCTGGAGAAGAGAAGGCTCCAGGGAGACCTTGTAGCAGCCTTCTGAAAGGGGCCTACAAGAAAGCTGGAGGGGGCACGTAGTGATAGGACGAGGGGTAATGGCTTCAAACTGGAAGAGGGTAGATTTAGGTTAGATCTCAAGAAGAAATGTTTCACTCTGAGGGTGGTGAGGCGCTGGAACAGGTTGCCCAGGGAAGCTGTGAAGGCCCCATCCCTGGAAGTGTTCAAGCCCAGGTTCGATGAGGCTGTGAGCAATCTGGTCTAGTGGGAGGTGTCCTTGCCCATGGCTGTAGGGTTGGAACTAGATGATCTTTAAGGTCCCTTCCAACTCTAACCATTCTATGATTCTACGATTCTATATACTGAAAGCACTGAATGAACCGGTGTCATCTAACCTTGAAGAAGAAACAGATTATGTGGTAACAGCTTTTAGCTATAAACAAGGTTGAGAAAGAAATGAAAAGTATACTGTAATTCTATGCTCATTTTATATACAAGAATCTGCAATTGGCTTAAACTGCAGAAAGGAAGTTTCAGAGGAAGCCTTGGGAGAAAGACATTGTAACAAGGATAGTGAAGCACCAGAGTAGACTCCCTAAACAGTCACCAGAAAGACAAAAATTTGTTGCAAATGATACTGCGTAGTTCACTTCACCTTGGCTCACAGAGATAGGTAAGACACCTTCTGGAGTTATTTTCCAGTCCTACAATTTCTAAATATTGAAATTAAGAGCTTTAAATTAATGTTATTCTTAAAAGTTCTTTTTATATGGAGGCAATGATTGTCAGCTGATCATACACCCCTATATCTGAACAAATTTACCCAGACCAAGATCTGAGAATGCCTGCCTCAATAATCATAGGGATCTTCTCTGTGAGGAGGCAGAAACTTCCTCAGTTCAATATTTCCATCTGAGGTCTTCTCACATCCGTTTTCAACTTTTTCCTTAAAAACATTCTGCTATCCTCATTTCACTTGTGTTTTGATAAACTTTTTCAACTATTGAAACAAAGAATGGAAAAAAAATCACATAGGAGTATTCTCAATTGAACCAGTGACTTTTTTCTAATTTACATATGATATATTTTTCTACAGTGAAATCAACTCTCAACATACTTTCTTGATTATAGAATGAAAGACATTTTATGCTACAATATTGAGTTTTGAAACACATCAGAAAAAGAGTATTACGTCAGATATCTGACACAGCCTTTGAAAACCTAATCCAAATTAAGTGAGAGTTAGGAATTTAAGTTGAGGATAGAAATTCAGAAAAACATCTCCAAACCTATTCTGCTGCCTTGGTGCTTAAATTTTCTGATAGTTTTCCTGGACACAATAAGTTGTGCTACGGAGCACGCAGCTTCTGCTCTACTGACTCTGAAAGCTTTCTAGGTATTCTTCACTGACTGCTAGCTCTCACTTGTAGTCACCTGGTTTGTGGAAAACAGGTATTCCAGTATCTAGTAACAGAACTATCGTGATTGATGGTTGTACTCTCATTCTGAGTACATACAATTCAATTAAAAGCATTGTGCTGCTGTCTGATTTTGCTCATTAAACCTACTTATCTGTAGAATATTTACTCCAGGAGTCAAATATCTAGGCTTTAAACAAGTCTGAGGCTAAGCAATTTGAACAAGCAGCTTCCTCAGTCTAAGAAAATGCTTTAACTACCAGAATGTGGATTATCAGGGATGAATACGTTTTTCAGCTCTCCAGTTGAAACAGAGACCCTATGCAGAAAGAATACAATGTTCCAGGTCACTGGAAAAATATGCTAGAGAAATGAAGCTGATTTCGTCATCTTGCAGTTATCACTGTCATCTGGAAGTGGGATGTTACTCATCGACATATCTGGATACTTCTTACCACTAAATAAAAGTTGTTAATAAGACAGATCAGTGACAAGAACTCCACATTCTACTCAACTTTAGATGCTGGAATTTTAGACATTCACCAGTGTTTTACTTTAATTTCCTTTTTAGGTTAATGCAAAGAAGATATTTGTAGTTCACAATTCCTTTCATTTTTCTGTGGAAGCTTCTTTGAAGTTGAGATGACTTGCACCCTAGACAAACTTCTTTTTCTCTGTTCAACTTAAAGAAATCATGACATGACAAAGAGAGATGCAGATAAACACACTGAAGATGTTTGGATGTAATAGGATGATTTCCTCTATTGCATAAATGAGACAATATACAGCACCACTTTGTCTAGCCACTGTTCTGAAGTTAAGCAGCTAAATTCATATTACATGGCTTCTTAGACTACTAAATGCTTTGCTAAAAGCCTTTGTAAATGCTCAGCTCTGTCCTTAAATTCATAAATATGGATCATGATACTATGCATTAAGTTATGTTTTTGAGAAATTCAACTTCTTGCATATGGAAAAGCAAATAAACTGTTGTGCTCCTCCTCAGTGCCATAAAAAGCATGGCACATTTGTAGTTTATAAATTTCTTGGTCAACAACAGATGAACTGAAGTGCTGAATGGCTAATCTATCAAACACAACCCAGGGCATAACACTTTCTGAAAGCAATTTTATTATCAAGCTAAAAAATTACAATCATTTGACTACATAACCTATTTTATTTGCCATGGCATAAATTGTCACTTGGAACAACCATTAGCATCTTGATGCCTATGGTTCTGTAGTCTGTGCTCCTAACTAGAAAAATCTGAGATTTGAGATTAATAAAATTTCACGTGGAATCAGAAAGGTTTCCTTATTTCTTATGTACTGACCTTTCTATGCAACCTTCAATAATTCAGTAATAGAAGCAAGATCAAAAAAAGGAAACTGCAGTATTTTAATAGAAGTATTGTGCCAGGAATACTGAATTTGTTGGCTGGGTAGAAAAAGCTAACAGAATGAGATTGAGAATTGTTTCTCTTTGAGATCAATTTCATCCTCTGACACTTGAAAATGTACTAGCTGACTTTGGGACTTAGAATTGTTGATGATCTAGACATCATAGAGAAACAGGCACTTCTTATAAATTGCTCAAATAGTCTGTGTGTAAATAATGTTTAAAGGACTAGCTGAGCTCAGTTCAGTCACCCAGATGTAAGATATTTTCAGGGGCTGTATGGGGCTAATCAATATGCCACATGCCCTGTGGGAAGCTCTATGGGAGATCTTCTGAATAAGCAGGCAGAGGACGCAGGGGGAGGCACATCTAAAAGAGCACTAGAAAATTAGCTTAAGCGGCAGCTGGATCTCAGCTCAGAGATTAATCAGAAAGCTACAGTGCAGAAATACCAGGAAAAAAGCTACATGAGGAATTTCTTACTCTGGATGAGCATTGTTACTTACACCAGTTAAGTTAACAAAAGCATACATAAGTTAAAGCACATTCAGCATCAGGTGACTGGTTCTCACTGGCTATATCTGTACTATCAAGCCATTCAGAAAGAATAGGAGAAATGCAGTAGATCAAAGTAATTAGTGCTGAGGATGCTCCATGTACTCCGGGTGAAGTTCAGAGCTTTTACTCCTGACTATATTTAGTCTGATCCCATTTATTGAACCACAGATGTAACAGAAAGCTGTCCGAAGGTTCAGAGCTTTGTTTTCCAATGAGAAACTAAAACATGTCGGTTCACTCATAAAGTGTAGTTTCTGACTTAGCTTCACCTCACAGAAATCTACTTTGTGGGGAGTAAAGCTATTCAGTACATTTAATCAACAAATGGTAAGTGGGAACAATCAAAAGATTCACTTCAAAACCACACTTGCTTTGAACCAAAACACAAATGAGGAAGAAGTCAATTCTGGGAATAAAATTACTTCATTACACTGTATTCATTATGCAACCCCAGAAATTAAAATTACAGTGAATGGGAGCTACTTTAATTACCAAATAAGAGCACCTCTGTAAGGGTTCAGCACATTTGACTTAAACACTTAATATACTTTTCTACTTAATTTCTCCTAACTACTGTTTCCTGAAATTCTATAACATCTAAATTTATAAGGAAATGCTAGACACTTCCATGTATCCTGTCCAGTCTATCTAGTCCTTTTTTGAGCATTTTTATTTAACTTGTGGTGGTTACAGTGCAGGCTTAACAGTCTACTGGTCAGAAGATTGTTCAGCCTACTTTACCCTGCAGTGATGAAACCCAGATCTCAGCACAGTGTGATGTAGCACAATGTCTGACTCTCACACCATACATGCCACTTTGTTTTCACTTATCCTCATGCGAGCCATTTGTAGGCATAAATGCTAGAGATGACACACTAAATCATGTATATGTATACATATATATTTAAATAAATAAATAAAAATCACCAACTTCAAAACATCATTTCAACCTAACACTCTAGATTTTTGATTGTGATGACCAAAAACTGTGGTTTCATACCTATTTCCTTGAAATGCAAGTATATTTTAATTTTTATTATTTTTTTCTATTAGAATATCACTGGATAAAAAGCCAAAATGAAATCTATTCCACTGGCATGGAGAGGATTACGTAACTATCTTCTCTTTTAATCAGTTATCTTAGCCATCAATTAGAGTCAGTCTTTATCTTTCTTGTTCTCTATCTGTTCCTGTAACAAACTATTGCCTAACCCTGAACTGCAACCAAAACTTAAATAGAAGTAGGCACCAGTTGCTCTGTAATAGACACCTCTGTCTGTGTACAGACAAATAAAGCTAAGCACCAAGAATAATTTTAGGCAGACTTGAGTACCAACTCTTATCCCAGGTGGTGTTTATAATTCAGGAAACTGAACTGCTGCTCAGGGTGTGGACTACTATTTTAGTTTTGGATGCCAGTGGATATTTTTCAACATCCCAAGTTAAAGAGATTTCTAAATTTTGTTGTTTCAGTTCATCATCATTTCAAGTCTGTAAATAAAATGTTTGTAAATTATCCAGATTAAAGAAATAATTTTATTCAATTTTAAGTGGGAATCTTGGTAAAATTATGATGTTAAGAAATAGTATGGAGAGAGAAAAGATGGAAACCTCTAATACCAGACTGTCAACAGACAGTGTAATATTGTGTGTACAATATACCAAGTAAAGTAGGATCTAGGCAAAATGGATCCAATCTGTAAACTTTATTGCTTCAGTGACTGCTATTGTTTAGATACGCAGATCTCTTGGGAGAAACTGAGTTTAAACACAATAAAGACACACACACATTTTAGCCTGGTTCCTTATTGTTCTTTATAAACCAGCCAATGTTTCAGTGTAAATTTGTTGTAATAAAATTGATATTAACTAGAAAAATGAGAGGTAAAGTGTAATTGAAGCAACTAAGGAAGCCTGCTGCTGCTACAGTTCTCTATACAGCCCCAATCCTGTTTAATTATTTACCTAGTATTAAAATAGAGAAACAGTAACTGGACATGATTTATCTGTGGTTCAATTAAGGAGCTAACGGCTAGACAATGTAGCTTTGTTGATATGTAGGATATTCCTGTGAAGAGAGTGACGAACTGTAGGCCTGGTCAGCAAACTGAGAAAGCCACCTGGAACTGCCAAGATGAGAGAAACAGGTAAAAGGCAATTTCGGCAGGGGGAGATCACAACCACGGACTCATTGACCACCTACCCAAATGATACCACCTACTCAAAAGAGAACAATGGAAGAAGAAGACAGAGTCTGCGCACTAATTTACATAGGAAGCGAAGAAATCTTGAACAATCATGAAAGAGAATAACAATGAATATATATTAATTGTTTGAATATGTAATAATCAATGTATAAAAGTGGAGATTTTTGAAACTGAGGTGTGCTCCCACTTTGGGATGAGCACCCTATTTCTGCGCATTAATGGAATAAGCTTGGAAATACCTCTGCTCTGTGTGTTACTGGCTTGCACACCGGGTAAAGAACCCAGATTTGGGACAACAAATTGACTCGATATTACATTTAAACAATTAGATTAATGTATTGTACTCTCATGTTGAGATGTACATGACGTTTTCAAGTCAAAATAACTCACAACTATAATTTCTTTGCCAGACTTTTAAGCAGAACGTACACTGTAATTAAAGGCAGTAAGAAATGTTTTTGATTGAACTTATTAAGGTATACTGTATGCACATGCAGAGAGGGAAGTTATTAAGAATATATAATGTTTGAAATAAAATATAGTGAACTGGAATAGATTGGTAATGATACTGCTATGACAGACTGAGGGAAATTTTATGGTTTTAAGATTTAGAAGAAATTCTACAGGAAAATAAAGTTTTTGTACACTCACGCAAAGTGGGAAAAGACTTTGTTAGTCAGCTCTGAATTCTCTAACTTCAATCAGCAGCAAAAACATTGAATAAACAGTTATATCAAATGCCTATGGCAAACAATATAATCTCTAGCTCCTGGCAGCCACTGTTCCTGAAACCATGCGATAATGGCTGTGGGTTAAGCTCTCTATTCTGATAGGAATAATTTTGCACAGTTTAAAAGACGTCTTAGAGAAAGAACCCGTTGATCAGAAGGATAACTGCCATAATTAAAGCTGTCTACCTCAGAAAAAGAAGTTACCCAAAAAGTTTTCTTTTAGACCATTAGTATTCCAGATATTCACTTCCTGCCAATCAGGAAAGATGCCATATAATAGGCTGGATGGCATCTACTGCCATCTCAGGTGTCCTACTGTGTTCATCCTAGTCTGCTTCTGAAATGATGCTGTATCTATGAGACACCCATACATTTCTGGAAGAATGGCCTATGTCCATGGAGAATACCTAACTGATGACATTTTACAGTATTTTGTGAAATTAGGATCATTTTGCAATCTCCTACACCTTTCTGTTTTCAACATTTTACCTTCCACCAAATATATTTCTGTAAAATATATTTCTGTTAAATATTCTCTTAATAGTAAGCTCTGTGCCATAAGTGGTTGAAAAAGTTACAGTTCATGGCTAGCTTCTTCTAAATCCTGATGACAAACTACTCTATATGACAAGTTTGTCAATGAATTCCAGAGGGTCAGAGTCAGTAACAGAAATAAGGCTGAATAAATACGATTTTGTGGCTATATAAGTTTTGTTATATATGCCTTCCCTTTGGAAAGTGAAAAATTGTTTTAAATACTTAATATTTGACACTATTTTACAGTATTCAAAAGTGTTATTCAGTGAAATATTGCGTGATAAGTTATTATAGAATTAAACCCAAAACCCAGGAATCTAACATTTCTCATGAATATTCTGAGAGCTAGACCAATAAAAGATTTCCTACTAGAGTTCTACAGCATAAACCAGTAGATAAATTCACAACAAAGATGTTCAAGAACTGGAAAGACAATCGGAGGTAGTCCTTGGGAAACTGCATCTGTAGTAGCAGTACTGGTAAAAGTAGAAAGATTGTTCTGTAAAAGGGAAAGTTGTTCTCCCTAGACTCCCCCTGACTCCTTCACATTCAATGCAAGATAAAGAGAAAGGTTTTAAGTATACAGTCAATTCAGCATTTTGAGTATTGAAGGAAGTGAAGTATTTTAGATATAAGAAGAATTCAGGTAATATAGTTACCAATGAGTTCAGTACAAAGATATGCATTGCAGAGACTTCTGTGCTTCTTTAAAAAAAAAAAAAAAAGGGGCAAGGAGCTACATTTTGGAAAGTAGATCAATTTGCATGTTCATACGGCTCAGTGCTGTCCCTTTCTTAAAAACGTTGTCCCTATTCACACAACACAGAATATATACATTCCCTTGGTTCCTAAGCCATAACTTTTTGTGTGTGTGCGTGTATGTGTGTATGGTTTTTTTGGTTTGGTTTGGTTTCATACGACACTGTCCAAAATAATGGGAGTGATGTATAGCCATTCACTGGATTGTTCTTACAGCACGAAATTAAGAGCTGGTTAAACAGTATAAATTTTAGCATACAGTCATGAGGGCATATTTGAGACTGCAGTTTGCTGAAAGTGTTGCAGGATGACTTAGGGTAGAGAAGTTTCACCAACGTCTCCTTTTGGGAAGAGACATTTGAAAGAACTGTCCCGCACAGTGTTCCTGGTCTTTATCTTGAAAAAGTTTAGTTGGAACAGTCTGAAACAAAGAGAAATTAAAAATATCAATATGGGTGTTTGAGTCTCCAGCATTTTAGTTTGTTCTCTGTCCTCCTTGTGTTTAAATTTTTGTTAAACTCGTACAGCAAAGAAATCCCAAACACAGTCAATGGGACATTGCTACATTCTTGGTATAGTGTTTTCACCACTTGGATAAAGAATCCAGAGACAGGTGAAACGTACAGTTTTACTAGCTACAGTGATTATTTAGGAGCTCTACTGCACTATTTACTACAACCTCTGATCAGGACACTGAGTTCTTTTGCATAAGTTCATACATATAATAAATACATGGAGACATCTTGGAAATCTCACCTTCTGGTCATATACAGAAACAAAAGCAAAGCAGAAACACAAATCTATTTGTAGCATTCCAGAGGACAACTGGAAGAAAAACTCATAGAACAGGCAAGCATTTAGTCAGAAATAGAATGAGCCAGGTAGTAGATTATGATAATAATTGTTAGTATTTTTATTATTACTACACAATATCTTTAACTGTACTGTTATAAAACAGCCTTTAAAAATATAATTTTTTGATCTCTGAGTGCTTAAGGGAAACAATTATAAGCAAATATGTTTAAATATGTTGAAAAGAATGAAGATATTTAGTGTTCATTTTACTAATATAAAAATATAATAAAATTTCTCATTTTATGACCATGAAATATGTTTTTATAAAGAGTTCCTTGAGCTATACTACACGGTTTATATTACATAGAGAAGTCCAGGAAAATTGTTCTGCATATCAGTCAGCAGATCTTACAGAGGAGCACATGGCTTTGTCTCCCTTCTCCATAGACACAGATGTGTCCCTTTGGCATGGACACGTTTAGTAGTGTAGATGTAGTTTAAAATATAACCAGCGTTGAAAGAACACTCCAAAAGTCAGTTCTGTAGGAAGATTGGCTATGTGTTTTGCTATAGGTATTAAAAAATCAACTAGCAACAGTGAAGATATCTAAATAGGGACGTTCTGGGGAATCTATATATGGTCTCCTTCAATAATAACCACAAATACAACTGCAAACAGAGTGAATCGGATTCTTAGCAAAAGGTGTGTTAGGAAGTAGTTTCTTAGCCTTGAACTTAAAAAGCACAAAAGGCCAAAGTATCTCGTAGTTTTTAGTTAAAACAAGTACATTTAAGAAAAAAAAAAAAAAAAAAAAAGGAGGAAAATAATCCTTAGCACTATTTTTATGGCTCTCCCATGTGTTACAGTGGGACACAAATTCTATGCGTCAGTCTTAAAAAATAATGAAGCTAAGTCCCTGTTAAAGTACTCCCTTTTAAGCAATACTGGCTCAAGGTTGTTAGCTGTTTCAGACAGCATGGTTTCTATTTATCTTTGACTGAGACGGTTTCCTTTTGAATTACAAGAGCTGGAAATTAACTTGTCTTCCAGAAAATCTTCCTGGAATAATACTGTTGAAAAAAACCCCTTTGCTTCAATTTTCTGACATGGAGCCTGAAACATGGAGCCTGAAAAAATGCCGAGTTCCAAAGCTATTGAGTTTTGTACCTATGGCAGTTGTGTAACTAATTTATTTATTTATCAGCTGCGTTGGAAGACATGCAGAGAGACTTCTCTCTAGACATTTGTATCTATCTGAAACAGACATAATGCTATTGATCACTCATTGATACCTTCTCAAAATATTCTATTGATCAAGAAAACACTTCCTCATTAGTAGCAGCTCCACTAATATTCATAAACTCATACCTGAAGACAGAGAACACTATAGGTGATAGATTTATCATCATCTTATTCATTGTAGGGTGAAATTGTAGGGTGAAATTTATTGGGTGGCATATATATATATTATTATTATGTATATAAAAATAATCTACAAATTATGTTTACAAAATGTAAAAAATATTAATACGTTTATAGCCAATGATGAAAAAAACCCAAACCAACTAACAAGGAGCCAATATGTAATTTTGTACATAATTATTAAGATATCAAAAGTGATTCCAATCTGAATGCAATGGACAAAACAGGATTAATCTTTTTTGCTTTAATATTAAGTTAATTTTGAGGCAGAGAATTTGAAACTAAACTTCCAGAATATTATGAAAGGGTGTTCTTTTACTAAAATTGTTGCATAGAATAAATGCTTGTTTTGTCTTGGGTTCATGGCTAATCTGGAAAACTAAGAAAGGTTGATGAAAGGGACTCAAACTTACCGCTAAGTATTTCAAAAGATATTCATAATAAAAATAAAAGTATATAATAAATACTAAAAACTGGAACGGGACAAGGATACTTTATTATGAAGTATTATAAACTAATTTTCATAGAACTTCTTTGTAACTTGTTTTGTTTAGAAATTGCATTTCAGTGCAAGATTACTTGATCACACCCAATTTCTTGAGCTCTGTGAACAGTAGATATGAGAGGTTATGACGAATAGTTGTTGTGCTTTTAGGAAAGAGTCTTGAGTTTTGGACTGCAGTTTAGGATTGTTCTTTCTGCAAGTAATGCCATAGTATACCTATTTCTTATTAAGAAAATAACTTACTACTGTAAGGCAAAAAACTCAAATTTAGCTAGCATTCAGTTAAAAATGCAGTATCCAGGGAAGGACAAATAGATATCTCCTTAGCTTACAGTAAAGACACACTATCAGCCACTGAAGTACAGTACTTTCAAGTTTTCACAGTCACATCATTTTTACATTTTGTTCCTCTCTTTCCTGTGTTCACAAGGGTTCAGTTAAATACAGTGAAATACATGATCAAATACAGTGATACTGCCAGGAGCAGTCTGAGGAGTATCAAGAAGGATTACAGAGCCCTGGAAGTGGCGGTAAATGATGCTGGAGCAGAGGCAGTTTTTTCATCGATCCTCTCTGTCAAAGGGAAGGGCTTTGAAATAGCCAGCTAAATCTGTCAAGTCAATAAATGGTTACAGGACTGGTGCCACAGCCAGGGGTTTGGCTACTTAGATCACAGGACTCACTTTGAGAAACCAAGTCTACTGGGGGCTGTTGGAGTCCATATGTCACAGAAGGGGAAGAGCATCTTTGGTCACAGGCTTGTCATCTCGTGAAGAGGAACTTAAATTAATGTTGCTGGGGGAGGGGAACATCCATCCATCCTACATCTACCGGTTTGATGCCAGTGTCAGCAGTAGATGCTCAGAGCCTGGAGAAGGATGACACATCAGCAGGAGAGCACCTGCAGTAAACTACAAAGAAATTCCACCCACTCCAACTAGTAAGTCAGCCTCAGCAGGGGCCCATCTTAAATGCCTCTATGCAAACGCACATAGCATGGGCAACAAACAAGAGGAGTTAGAGACGTGCACATCTGCAGGGCTATATTATTGGCATCAAGAGACATTGTGGGATGGCTCCTGTGACTAGAGTATTAAAATGGAAGGATACAGACTCTTTAGGAAGGACAGGCAGGGAAGATGAGGAGGGGGGGTCACCCTCTATGTCAATGACCAGCTGGAGTGCATGGAGCTCTGCCTGGGGATGGATGAGGAGCCGACCGAGAGCTTATGGGTCAAGATTAAAGGGAGGGCAGGGTCAGGTGACATTACAGTAGAGGTCTGCTACAGGCCACCTGAGCAGAAAGACTGAGCGGAGGAGGCCCTCTATAGACAGGTAGGAGCAGCCTCACATTCACAAGCCCTGGTCCTCATGGGGGACTTCAACCAGCCCGCTATCTCTTGGAAGGACACCAGAGCAGGCCATAAGCAATCCTGGAGTATCCTGGAATGTGTTGATGATAACTTCCTTCTCCAAGTGACAGAGGAGCCAATGAGGAGAGGTGCCATGCTGGACCTTGTTCTCACCAGCAAGGAGGGGCTGGTGGGGAATGTGAAGCTCCTGGGGAGCCTTGGCTGCAGTGATCATGAGATGGTGGAGTTTCAGATCCTTAGGGCAGTGAGGAGGGTGCACAGCAAGATCACTACCCTGGACTTCAGGAGAGCACACTTTGGCCTCTTCAGGGATCTGCTTGGTGTGGTATCATGGGATAAAGCCCTGGAGGGAAGAGGGGTCCGATAAACCTGGTTAATATTCAAGGACCACCTCCTTCAAGCTCAGGAGCCATGCATCCCAACCAAGAGGAAGTCAGGCAAATACACCTGGAGGTCTGCATGGATGAACAAGGAGCTCTTAGACAAACACAAACACAAAAAAGGAAGCCTACAGAAGGTGGAAGCAAGGACAGGTAGCCTGGGAGTAATATAGAGAAATTATCCAAGCAGCCAGGGATCAGGCTAGGAGTGCTAAAGCCCAGAGAGAATTAAATCTGGCCAGGGACATCAAGGGCAGCAAGAAAGTCTTCTATGGGTATATAAGGGACAAAAGGAAAACTAGGAAAAATGTGGGCCCTCTCAGGAAGGAAATGGGAGACCTGGTCACCCAGGACATGGAGAAGGCGGGGCTACTCAACAACTTTTTTGCCTCAGTTTTCACCGGTAAAGGCTATAACCACACCATCCAAATTGCAGAAGGTAAAGGCAGGGACAGGGAGAATGAAGTATTGCTCGCTGCAGGAGACCAGGTCCCTGAATAAACTGAGGCACCTGAAGGTGCACAAGTCCATGGGACTTGATGAGATTCATCCACAGGTCCTGAGAGTACTAGCGGATGTAGTTGCCCAACCATTATCCATCATATTTGAGAAATTGTGGCAATCTGGTGAAGTTCCTGCTGATTGGAAAAGGGGAAACATAGCACCCATTCTTAAAAAGGGTAAAAGGGAAGACACGGAGATCTATAGGCCGGTCAGTCTCACCTCTGTGCCTGGCAAGATCATGGAGCAAATCATCCTGGAAACTCTGCTACAGCACATGGAAAATAAGGAGGTGACCGGTGAGAGACAACATGGCTCCACTAAGGGCAAATAACAAAAAATCAGCAAGCTGTGTGTTGTGGTCAACATGCTGGAGGGAAGGGTTACCATTCAGAGGGACCTGGACAGGCTTGAGAGGTGACCCTGTGTGAATCTCATGAAGCTCAATGAGGTCAAGTGCAAGGTCCTGCACACGGGTCAGGGCAATCTGAAGGACAAATATAGTCTGGGCAGAGAATGCATTGAGAGCAGCCCTGAGGAGAAGGACTTTGGGGGAGTTGGTGGATGAGAAGCTCAACATGAGCCAGCAATGTGTGCTTGAAGCCCAGAAGGTCAACCTTAACCTGGGCTGTATCAAAAGATGAGTATCCAGTAGGTCGAGGGAGGTCTCTCCCTTGACATAAGAAGGACATGGACCTGTTGGAGCGAGTCCAAAGGAGGGCCATGAAGATGATCAGAGGTCTGGAGCACCTCTCATATGGAGGAAGACTGAGAGAGTTGGGGTTGTTCAGCCTGGATAAGAGAATGCTCCAGGGATACCTTATGGTGGCCTTCTAGTATCTAAAGGGGTCCAACAAGAAATCTGGAGAGGGACTTTTTACAAGGACATGTAGTGATAGCAGAATGAGTAATGGCTTCAAACTGAAAAAGGGTACTTTTAGATTAGATATTAGGAAGAAATTCTTCACTCTGAGGTTGGTGAAACACTGGAACAGGTTTGCCAGAGAAGTTGTAGATGCCCCATCCCTGGAAGTGTTCAAGGCCAGGTTGGATGAGGCTTTGAGCAACCTGGTCTAGTGGGAGGTGTTCCTGTCCACAGCAGAGGGGGTTGGAACTAGATGATCATTATGGTCCCTTCCAACCCCAACCATTCAATTATTCTATATTTCTATGATAGTAGAAAGGGTGTGATTTATGACACAACAACATCCTTTAAGGAAAAAAAATACTTTATATATAGTATTTATGTTTACATCTGCTCACAAGAACACTCGGAAGCTCATTCTTATTTGTAAAGCATGTCAAATATGCTATTTTTCTAAAATATGGACACCTGTATTAGTGACTTGCTTGCATATTTTATTGAACACATGGGAAAAGCTGGCACGGGTGCTCATCTCAGAATATAGACTAAATCACGTTGTTCTAGGGCCTGAAGTCTGTTTCCTAACACTAATCTGGTTTACTATGCTTCTGCTTACTGAAGACACACAAGTTGCACTGAAGAAATAAAGTTGTTGAACTTTGAAAGCTGTTTAACACATCGTTAGTCTTCTGATTTTGGAAGGAAAAATAAGTTTAAATATATGTTTCAACAAACCCTGCATCTAGTCATCCTGGATATATATGCCTTTATGCTCAAGATGTTTCCTACCCAATTTATGCGTAAGAAATCTCATGGGAAATAAAATACAGACCTTATCTTGTGTCTCAGCTCTCAATCTGCACGTTCTGATGATGGAATCCTAGCTTCATGTTTCATACTGTTTATAGATGTAAAAAAATATAACAACATGAATAAAACAAAATTGGACAAAATTTTAGATGCCTCAAAGTTATAGGTCTAACTTAGCTTTATAGTCCCTGAAGGCTTTATAGCCAATGGACTCATATTTCTTAAATGAGTGGTGGTTCTGTGGAGATTCCTTCTTCTCATTGACTACAGAGATCTAGAGTGACTGGGTCAAATCTACACTATTAACGTTTAGATGTCTGAAGCTAGTTTGTGGAGTTTTTCTCACCAAAGTTATAGTTTCCATGAGCAAGCAGACAGTCAGACTTGCTCAGAATTTCCTCTCAAATGCAATAATTACTTTAGTGGATTTATTTGTGATTTAATTTCCTGTAGATATCTTTATTGACTTTTATAGGTCATGTGAGCAGATGCAAAATACAAGAACCTTTACAAAAGTTTTGTAAAATACCAAGCTGCAGGAAAGAAAAAAAAAATAAAAAAATCTTCTGACATACTTCATTTCTACCTGCAAATATTGTAACAGAAGGACCTTAATGGCAGATAATAGTGAACACTAAACAGAAAGGAAGTAACAATCTCTTCTTGTCCCCAGAGCAAATAGAAAACATAAGAGGAGTACAACACTCAAAATATTGGATTTATCTTCCTGCAAGGAATAAAACTGAAAGCAGACATTGCTTAATACAAGTAACAGTCATTCTTACTATTGTCTACCCATTGTCATGAAGATAAACAGTGAAACAAGAGCAGTATTTATTCCTAGATCCATCCATTTAGCAGATGACATCAACAACTCTAAGCAATTAAAAAGAAGTGCTTTAAGAACAATTCAAGATAGCCTAAGGCAAAACTCCAGTACTGTTACAGATGAAATTTTTTAAAAACAGTAGAACTCCATCATGGACTTTTAGTTTTGGTAATAGAGGTTTTAGAGCACATTCTGTTTCTAAAACTCCTAAGCAGACATAGTAAATACACATGCAAAAATATGTGGATTTATTTCAGCTTTTTATAACCTCTAATTTAGTAATACTCTGATAAATTTATAATATATTTACAAAATTAGCATGTTTTGGATACCTCTTTTGGATCTGAATAGGAAAAAATGTAATTGGTGGAATACTCCACCTACCTTTATTCTGTAAAACATTATCTTATTGATAAGGTGAAAATAGAACACCTGCTCTGTTGTTACCTGTAGAGTAATACAACCAGCTGGGTCTTATGAAGTTCTGAGGAAGAAAATCCTTGTAGCTAAACCATCGGCGTCTAAATGACAGTCTGGATTATACAAAGCACAAGTGGCAAACACTTTTGTTTAGTTCTTGAGTTTTGAGTGAGGTTTCTTAACATAAAAAGTGAGCATATTTTAAGAAAGACAATGGAATGATAATGTCAAATATTCTGCTCCCTTTGAAGTTATGCTTTGCCTGCTAATGAGAAATAAAAGGGCCTTCAACTGTACCATGCACAGACACAGGGACATGAATTATTTAGAGAGTAAACAGATAAATTGATCAGTTTGTTCGTAAGTAGTATTACAGTCAGCCTTTTCTTTCTGTGAGAAAAGTTTATACAACCAAGCATATATTCAACTTAACATGTTACTGGAAATCATGGCTACTTTTGCAGATGAAGAAGACCAAGAGATGTGACGTATTAGTTCACAATATTAGGTGTTATTAGGTTACAATATTAGGTATTATTTAGCTCATGAAGCTGAAAAATTTAATATGTCCACCAGTGTATTCCAAGTTCTTCTATGACATTGCTTCCTCTTTATTAAGAAAACATGAACAAAATAGTGTCAGCTCCAAGTTTGCAATGAATTTAAATTTGTATTATTAATGTACCTTGTTTCCAATTTCAGTTAAATTTTAGTACAACAAATATTATTTAAATATGTGAGTACTTGTTCTATTCAGTAACCAATACTATAAAAGGAAAATTAGAGAGAAGGATAAAGTGGTGGGCAAGAAAGGCTTTTGGGGAAGTAATCTCTTCAGCTGCTTGAACAAGATTGATTAATGAATCTGAATCACAGTCTGTTGGATCACAGTCCGTGGTGCCCAGACCAAGTATAAAACTACATAGGTACCTCACGGTAAACAAAGGATTCTCTTGACCACTTCAGGAGAATTTATTTGGACTAGAGTTGATTTGTATTTTATGTTTTTCTTTCTCCATATAGAAAGAAGAAAGAGGAAATCATATTAATCTGTCAAAAGTAATCAAGTTGTCGTGGTTTGGGCCAGATTGGCCCAATCCGGTGGAACGACAGATGCTCTCTCTCTCTCTTGCTTCACTCCCGAAGGGAGGCAAGAGAGCGAGAGGAAAAGAGAGACTTAAGAGTTTAGAGAGAGCTAAACTACTTTAATGAAATATTAATAATAAGATAACAAAAAGAAAATAATGAAATAGATACAAAACCGTATCAAGCTCCCAGGATGACAATCACGTCACCAGCAGGCACCGGGGAAGTCCCAGACTGGACTCAGTGACGGACGGGAACTGGATTCCGGAACAGGATCAAAGGCAGATGCACAGACAAGGAGAGAAAGAGAGGAAAAGAGAGAGCGACCCTTTGATCCCTCAGCTTTTATACTGAGCATGAGGCAGATGGGATGGAATACCCTGTTGGTCAGTTTTGGGTCACCTGTCCTGTCCGCTCCTCCCCGCAGGTGTGACCCCTCTACGCTTTTCCGCTTCCGACCCTCCAACGGGGCAAGTAACAAAGTTGGCTGGCCTTGGGTGTTATAGCAACAAGTATAAGCAAGAGCCTCTCTGCATACCGTTCCTTCACATCAACTGTAAACACGGGTCTTATCACTCTGAGAGTGAACGGTTTCTGCATAACATGCCGTTAATTTCAGCAGTTAGAAGAGGCCTAACTATAAAGTAAAGCCACTGAACAAAATTGGTCCTGTTTTACCTCAAACCAGGACACAAGTATACAGAAGTCAATAAAGTAATAACAGAAAAACATACTAAAAGACTGACACACTCAAAATGAAGAGCATCATTCAAAGGACTGACAAAATGACAGAGAATATCTCTTCAATGTCTTTGTCATTATACTATTAAGAAAAAAAAATCAATCTAAGTCCATAAAAATGTACTTTAGACAAATAAAATACCATTGCAATCTTTGTATGGTACAACCATAGTTCTATTTATATAACAGTAACAAGCAATTATTCTGTGAAGAATGAGATATTTATGATTCCAACATAATAATGTAATGCAGAGAAGTACAGGCCTGGCATGACAACAGAGGCCTTGAAAAGTGAGGACACAGGAAGCAGCATAAAAGATGTCCTCTTACATGCGCACACGAATAAGGCATGAGTCTGGCACATGGTTGGCACTGGAGTCCTCACAGCTATAAACAACTTATCCGTGGTCAGTTACAGAAATGCAAACCTGGACCTGGACAAAACTGGTCTTAGGGGTAACAAAGAGAACAAAGACCGAGTATCTAACATACGCAAAAGGAACCACATATAGTAAATTCATACGTGATGTGGAGATGTGGACCAATGAAGAAAGAAAAAAAGTGTAAAATGCATTAGCAAACATTTTAAATGACCCCAAATGGACCCCAGAGTGAGGAAGAAGAAATCCTTAGTACAACCATCATAGTCCTCTTGGCAAAAGACTCCAGGTGCTGATGACTCTTCACAACAGCCCACCACCACCAAGTTAAGCACCAATTTTATGACCCTGCAAGACAGTGGAACAAAGAACATAATGTTGGGAAAGAGGCTTAGAAAATAATGTACGGGTATATATAATGCATATATAACAATTTTAACTGCATTGTTATTCTTTATTTTTCTGTAACAATTAGATCTGTACTAATAATTGTGAGATTCTTAAGATTTCACTTACACTAAGAATAGATTTTTGGCTTTAGGTACATACAAGCTGTGCTGCTTCTTTGCATGTAAATAAGATTTTGAACATAGCAGTTTAGTTTACAATGATGATTTTCCAAAAATAAATGGAACACTTGACAGCATGGTATACTGCCTACTAGACCAATATGCTTTTTGAGATAGGCATTTCAAATACAAATGGGCAAAATGATTTCATCACTTTCTAAATGTTCATGAAACCAATTACCAATAAGTAGCCTGAGGCTTGCTGTGAGGAATACTTTTTCTTACTGTGGCATCTGACATTGCATCAAGTGTCATGTCTCAAGGTTAAAATTGTCAAATGTGTTAGGAATAATGTACAGTAAATTGTTACTGGTCACCTTCTTTATAATATTAATCTTTTGCTGTGCCTTGGTGAAATGAGAATGCTGCTCAAATTATCTGACACTGATGTTTGAAGGACTCTGCAATATCAAAAGAATCATCTCTATATAAATCAAAACTCACAGAAGATGTCATCACAGCATTTTGTATCTTAGCCACACAAGGCATGTGTAGAGACCTGACATTGTTTCAGTCCAGATCACTGGATATTTTGGCCTCATGTAACACTGAAGTCAGGCAAAAATGCCAGAAGGTCTGCATGGATGAACAAGAAGCCCTTGAATAAACACAAACACAAAAAAGAAAGCCTACAGAGGGTAGAAGCAAGGACAGGTAGCCTGGGAGAGATACAGAGAAATTGTCCGAGCAGCCAGGGATCAGGCTAGGCAAGCTAAAGCCCGGAGAGAATTAAATCTAGCCAGGGACATCAAAGTCAGCAAGAAAAGCTTCTACAGGTACATCAGTGATAAAAGAAAGACTAGGGAAAATGTGGGTCCACTCAGGAAGGAAATGGGACACCTGGTTACCCGGAACCATGAAGAAGACTGAGGTACTCAATGATTTTTTTGCCTCAGTCTTCACCAGCAAGTGCTGTAGCTGCACCACCCAAGTCGCAGAAGACAAAGGCAGGGATTGGGAGAGTGGAGAAGACCAGGTTTGAGACTATCTGTGGCACCTGAAGGTGCACAAGTCCATGGGACCTGATGAGATTCATCCACGAGTTCTGAGCGAACTGGCGGATAAAGATGCTAAGCCACTATCCATCATAGTTGAGAAGTCGTGGCAGTCTGGTGAAGTTCCCGCTGACTGGAAAAGTGGAAACAGAGCGTCCATTCTTAAAAAGGGTAAAAGGGGAGACCCGGGGAACTATAGGCCAGTCAGTGTCACCTCTGTACCTGGCAAGATCATGGAGCAGATCCCCCTGGAAACTCTGCTAAAGCACATGGAAAATAAGGAGGTGACCGGTGACAGCCAACATGGTTTCACTAAGAGCAAATCATGCCTGACAAATTTCATGGCCTTTTACGATGGCGTTACAGTGTTGGTGAGTAACGGAAGAGCAACTGATGTTATCTACCTGGACCTGTGGAAAGCATTTGACACTGTCCCTCATGACATCCTTGTGTCTAAATTGAAGAGACATGGATTTGATGAATGGACCACTCGGTGGATAAGGAATTGGATGGTCGTGGTCAATACTTAATATTCAAGTGCAGAGCAATGACGGGTGGCATTCCTCAGGAGTTGGTATTGGGAGAGGTGTTGTTTAACATCTTTGTCAGTGACATGGACAGCGGTATTGAGTGCACCCGCAGCAAGTTTACTGATGACACCAAACTGTGTGGAGCAGTTAACACGCTGGAAGGAAGGGATGCCGTCCAGAGGGACCTTGACAGGCTTTTGTGGATGGAACGATGCACTTCACTCGTAGAGAGAAGCAGCAATATATTTATTGATATAAAACAGGGATTTAGCAAAGTTTGATGGTAAACGCAACAGTGTTTTAACAAGATGGCAAGGCAAACGTGGTTATTTACTGCATAGAGGACAGGGTCAGAGAGAGCTGTCAGGGAGACCCTCCTGTTCAGTCAAGGTTTCAGAAAGGACGCTCTTGCTTTCTAAGCTCCTTCTCAGAGAGGAGTCTGGGTGGAGCTGGATCCAATCCTAGTCCCAGACTTAGTCAACGGTTCATGTCTCAAGGATTATATATACACAATCAATCACTTCTATAAATTAGCTAAGATTTCAAAGTTCAGCATGCTATTAGTCACCAAGGATCTGCTGTGGCAAGGAATCTCTCAACCTCGAGGTGTAGTAACCTTGAGCAGTGTCCTGACTCGGGGGAGATCCTGGTGTGCAGCCCACTGCCGTTTGGGAGAGCTCAAAGGGCTCTTAGGCTGTTCACTGTTTTGGGGGGTAAGATGATTGATCTATAGTCATATTTGCATATTGACCACAGAACCAGCATTGCTCGAGTTAGCCCTTGGCTATTGTGTTGTTATCTGTCTCCCCGAAACCACATCGAGCCCTGGATGCTGCCATCACGACTACATGCACGCATTATGACGACCACAGGAGGTTATCGCTTAGGCAGGATTACAGGGGATAAAGATCAGGTGGTGCCTGGAGAGAGGTGAAGCACACTGTCAAACAGGCTTGAGAGGTGGGCCCCTGCCAACCTCATGAAACTCAGTGAGGTCAAGTGCAAGGTCCTGCACACGGGTCAGGGCAATCTGAAGCACAAATATAGTCTGGGTGGAGAATGCATTGAAAGGAGAAGGACTTGGGGGGGTTAGTGGATGAGAAGCTCAACATGAGCTGGCAATGTGTGCTTGCAACCCAGAAGGCCAACCTTAACCTGGGCTGCATCAAAAGATGTGTATCAAGTGGGTTGAGGGAGGTCATTCTGCCCCTCTACTCCACTCTTGTGAGACCCTGCCTAGAGTACTGTGTCCAGTTCCGGTGCACTTGACACAAGAAGGATATGGTCCTGTTGGAGTGAGTCCAGAGGAGGGCCATGAAGATGATCAGAGGTCTGGAGCACCTCTCATATGGAGGAAGACTGAGAGAGTTGGGGTTGTTCAGCCTGGATAAGAGAATGCTCCAGGGATACCTTATGGTGGCCTTCTAGTATCTAAAGGGGTCCAACAGGACATCTGGAGAGGGACTTTTTACAAAGACATGTAGTGATAGCAGAATACATTTAGATTAGATATTAGGAAGAAACTCTTCACTCTGAGGTTGGTGAGACACTGGAACAGGTTTGCCAGAGAAATTGTGGATGGCCCGTCCCTGGAAGGGTTCAAAGTCATGTTGGATGAGGCTTTGAGCAACCTGGTCTAGTGGGAGGTGTCCCTGCCCATGGCAGGGGTGTTAGAACTAGATGATCTTTAAGGTCACTCCTAACCCAATCCATTCTATGATTCTATGATCTTATATCCATGTTAGAACAGAGCTGAACAAAATTTCCTTCAGTTAAGACAAGACTACAGTCCCAGAAAAACATAGATACTTCTAAAAAGTAAAAGAACATTGATGTTGTGAGGAGGGAAGTAGGGCACTTTATATTAGAGAGCTCCCACGTGACATCACTTGTACTCATTTTCAGTATAGAGAGCTTCTCTAATCTGCCATATCCTTCTTTAAATACTTAGGATCCCTGCTACAAGAAAAACTTAATCATATCTTAATAGGGGTTTAAGATTCATAGTAGAGAAGTCAGATTAACATTTTACTGACATCTTTGAATAGTAATTATCTATATATGTGTTTGATTACCCTGAAGGAATAACTTCTTGAATTTTGCCATTTTAACTAGATTGTCTGGAGTATTATTTTTTCTGACAGTTTTTCTGGAGCTGAGTGGGAACTGATGTGAAACTGTTGAGATGTCATTCTCAGAAATTAAGGGTATAAATTAAACCTAAATACTTACATTCGTCTGTGTTCAACAGGAGTTTAATCTGGGAATATTGTGGTTTATATCATTCCAAGGCTAAGCATTATAGAAGTGTGCTATATGTATTTCTAGGTATGTGTTATACTGGGAGCCTCTTAAGACATAATCTCTTATTTTTTATATACATATAATAAAAGCTAAACACTAATCAAAGAATTATTGTTATTGCAGTAATATGGGCTATGTACCTCACAGTAATTACAGCAATTACTCCTTCACAAGAGGTTTATCTGTACTCTGAAGACAAAGGTTCTGATTTTTAGAGATATTTCTCTACTAAAAACCAGCAGGATATTCAATGCCAGAGTAAAGCACAGTGCTTCTCCTCATAAGGAAGAGACCATGTAAAGACAGTAATCTGGTTATTCTGTGAAGAATATAATAGTCTTGCATAATTTTCTGCATTTGTATTTGTGATATTTTATTTCTTGTCCATCTTACATAATGTACCATCTGAAATGACTTTTGAAGAATATATTTGAGACAAATGAAACAGACTAAGTGGTCACCACCTTCAAAAGGAGTGTTTCAAACACAGAAAGAGACTGAAGAAACCCTTGAAAATGGAGGAACATCTGGAATGGATGAAGGAAACAAAGAGCAATAAAGAAACAGGAAGGGGAGAAAGAAACAAAAACAGATGGCAAATAACTACAGTCAAAATCATCAATCACTATTGAATATAAACCTAGACTGAATGTAGTTATTAATCAGTGATACAAGACCTTCACTTTTATGTGCATATAAACTGAAACTATTCCTAAACCATGCATGTGCCAAGCCTCCTTTCATTTCTTTTCCTCTTTTTCCCTTCCCAGGTCTTCATTTCGGTGAAAAGGCTATTTGGCGTACAAGACACGGTGGTATTGCAGCACACCCTGGCCAGTTTTCTGACCTGTATAGGCAAAATCAACAGGGAATCTATAGTCCTTCAAATCTCCCCTGTAGCTGATGTGGCTTTAGTTTGATCCATCCATTGTGGTCTTAGAGAAAAATGTTAGCTCTTTGTACCATTAATGTATTTGGAGCAAAAAGGATGAAATTTAAAAGTTTAACTGACTGTTCAGATATGAAAATTTGTTCAATTACAATTTTTTTCTGTCAATGTTAGAGTAAAATATCTTCTGCGCTCATTTTGATTATGTAAAAGCATGTGTATATTTACATATATATTTACTAATATTTTAATTATTTAATTCAATGGAAATCAGATTTGAAATAATGATATTTTGTTCTACAGAGTCCTCCACTCTGCTATGAAAATGTATATGCCAATGGTATCAGAGTCCTGAATGCACCAACAGGCTGTGATTGTCCTGACCAGGCTGTAACAGTCTTTTTGTGTAATCCTGCTCTGCAAGGGCTTCCCCTTGCCAGTACTTTGCTTACCTGTGTTCAGGGTCAGCTCTGATATGGTGCAGCTGAACCACGCTGCTGGGAGAAGAGCCGTGAGAAGCCACACCTAGGGCTTTTCTCCACCAACTCTTTCAGCTCAGGTCCTTGCCCCAGCACCTTGCTTGGGTTGTTTTGTGCTGTAGATATGATCTCCCAGCCCTTGCACCTTGCTGGGCCTGACCTGCCTCATCACCCCGTGTAGTGATGGCAGGACTCTTGGCTGACCCTGGTTACCACGACCAGCCCTGCTCTGCTCTTGTTGCTTGAGTGCTGCAGGTCAGTCCATGAGGGTACTGCCCTGTCTGCCTTGCTGTCACTCTCAGCTCACTTTCCCTTGCCTATTACATTAGTGAGGGGTTGCATTAATTAAGTGGCTAAAGTGGCTGAAAGCAGTACACATATGCGCAAGACAGGAGCCTTCAGCATTCTTTAAACTTCATATTACTTATCAATAAGATAAGGCTTTAAAGATATCACATAAATAATTGGGGACTTATTAGAATGCATGTAATTCACATTGTAGTGCTTATAATAAACCATTACAATCTTTTCAGATGTGTTTTTATTGTGATGTTTATCACTGGGCTACAGGCAAGTAATTAGCCCACTGTCTTCTTATGGAAAATGAGGAAAAAAAGAATACTGTAATGAAATCTATCTGAAAAACAACTTATCAAAAGCTGTCATTAAAGTTGCCTCAGAAATTATGCTGAAAAGTTGATTGACGAAGGTCGTGACATAATTTGGGATGACAACAACCTTTTGTAGCCTGAAAAGGGTTATGGTATATAATCTGAAACATGGAATGTAATTAATCGTATTTAAAGTTATACATTTTTAGGACAGTATTCAGCTCCAGATTATGATATCTAAATTTGGTGTCTACATATGTCTACATATATAAGGAGAGATCGTAAACTTTCATTGTAGATAATGGAGATGTAGGACTAAACTACGTTGCCCACAAATCAGTGTGAAATGTTATTGAGATGCCCTAGAATACGGAATATATCTATATGGAACTGAGAAAGATGAAACAAAACCTATGGGAGATCTAAATCTTTCTGGTGTAGCAACTGGAAGTCAAATGAGATATTCTAAAGATCCTACATGGCATCAGTGAGCCAAATCTTAGATCTCTATTGACAATAATGGTAACTTAGACATACAGTTCACATGTTAAACTATCATTGTAAACATCCAAATGAAGATGAATTAATCTGGTTTGTCTAATCCCACCTCTGGAGAGTTAAGTATCTGATCTGAAGTAGTTACCTAGGCTACTTGGATTCACTTAGTTTCCCACAGATAGATGTCTAGCTATAGTTCAGGTGCTTTAGGGTATCCCATCTACCATCCAGTTATTTCTTCAGAAGTGTGTGATTCCCATAAACCCTATTTCATATTTGTTAGTTCTGTGAAGGTGTGTGAGATACTGTGGGACATCACAAATGTCACTAGATATTTATGTCTGGACATTTGATTTGAGACCCCTATGCAAATATTGGATACAGGAACCTCCAGAAAGCAATTTTTCATACCTGCCTGGAGCATCTATTTTAAACCAGAGTTAATTACTTTTCAGAAATTACTGTCTCTCTCTGATACTCCTATAAGTTCTTATGACTAAGATTGTGAGAACTGAACTTGGGTAAAACGAATCACAGTCATTAACTGAGTCATCAGAAAAATGTTTTAAGTTTCCAAGTAGGATTTGGATGACTTGATTAAGAAAAGAAAAGAAGAAAAGAAAAGAAAAGAAAAGAAAAGAAAAGAAAAGAAAAGAAAAGAAAAGAAAAGAAAAGAAAAGAAAAGAAAAGAAAAGAAAAGAAAAGAAAAGAAAAGAAAAGAAAGAGAGAATTGTGAACACACTTAAAGTATCTCTTTTACTTTGCTTTTCTGGCTACAGCTCCTTTTCTCTTTTTTCTCCCCCTCCATTCTCCACATTTCACATAAAAGTGCTAGAATCCCTCCTGGGATGTGAAACTGTTTACTATATTTCTTTCTTTAAGAGCAGAATTTTGTAATTTTTTCTCCTGTTTAATTAGTAAGGTCAAGTGACTTCCTCAATCCTCTTTTTAGAGGCAGGCTGAGGCACAGTTTTACATTCAAGTCTAAGTAGTGTTCCCATTCGATTAGAAATCTTAATTTTTTAAATGATTATTTATCCAGACACAGGAAAAAAAGTAAGCGCTCCAAAGGCTATAGCATTATTTTACAACATAAAATATTTAATTAAAGCTTATCTAGTAAAGAATTTTAAATTTGAAAATTCAAAGGAATAATAGCTCCAAAGATGTTTAAATAATGAAATGTTATGTCTCGAAATTTTTGAAATATTTTCTTCAGCCAAGAAGAATGTTTTATAG
Organism: Burhinus bistriatus; assembly: GCA_013397275.1. Classification (NCBI taxonomy): domain Eukaryota; kingdom Metazoa; phylum Chordata; class Aves; order Charadriiformes; family Burhinidae; genus Burhinus; species Burhinus bistriatus. Next base: position 68,772 of record VYXH01012193.1, on the reverse strand, counting down.
GAGATAAAATTCTTTGAACTGTGCGTTATTTCTGCAAGAGTCAAAACTTTTCTTGGGTTCAATTCAACACATGGAAATGAACTCACATAAGATTCCAAAAATCATCCCACATCTCAATATTCCTGCTTCAAATCATTGTACTTCTTTCAATCTTCCTTTCAGTAGTAACAGCACATAAAAGATGAGATATAAAAAATTTTTAAGTATCTACCTACCAGAATAAGTCAAAAGATAAACCAAAGCAGGTTTTTTCCTTCATATATTTTTTGGGTAGGAAATATGTTTGATTGTTCCACATGCTTAAGCTTAGAATATGATGTTCTAAAAATATCCAAATCTCTTCCATTTCTTGCAAAAGCATTTTAATGTCTTTTATACATTTGACTTGGCAACAACCATAGAAATACTTGAAGGATGTGAAGAACAAAGGAGAACAATTACTGATTGGTAAATTGACTGTTATCTTCGAACACCCTTTTGCACGATGTTTTATTGTCCCCTTATAAATTAGCACCCTGTAAAGTAGATCACAGGGAAAAATAGATACTTACATATCTAGGAACTGTGGACAAACAAAAATATTAGAAAATACTTATGCCAAATCAAAATATTCTTTTACATTTTGCATTGTGTGTGCTGCAATGCAAACCAGTCAAGTGAGATCCTAATCTCTTCATGTAAATTTCAGCAATCAGTAGTCTCTTTTATAACATCTGTATGAATGCTCTTTTCCGCACCCTGGCTGCATGCCTACTAGCTTACATGAAGTATCATTAGAATACAGTATTTTGTGGAGCTTATCAACTATAGGCAGAATGAACAGCAGTATCCCACTCACCTCTACCGCTTCATAACCGTATCTATTGACAATAAAGTCTGCCATTTGCATTTTTGTCAATCTCTATTCAGTCAACAACATTTTGTGGGCTTCTTCCCACTTCCCTGTTTATAATAAGAAGTGTTGCAGCCCCCTCTGTCCAGACCCGTGAAAGTTTCTAATTTTAAACTCCAGTTGTCACTAATATACAGCTAAAATTTCAGTGTAAGACTTTGAAGTAAGGAAATTAAGAATGTGCCTAAGAAATTCTGAACCAATTTTGTAGGCTTAAAATAATAAGCAAGGAAAAGTTCTGAGATTTTCCTGTTCAGTCATTCGTGAATCAAATAATAGGGCAAGAGGAAATGGAGAAAGAAAAAATAATACAGTGGTAGGTTTAATAAACAACAGTACCAGGAAAAAACAAGTATAAATTGTATTCCACTCTGTAAAAACAGATCTGAAAAACAAAACAGAACAGGTTTTCATGTTCAGCCCTCATATTAAGATAAAAGTATTTGAAAGACCTGAGTTTTCACTTAATGAAGCGGAAATGTAATGAAGGAGCAGACTTTAAAAAAAATTACACCAAATCCTTTTAAAAAGCCAGCCATCTCACTTGATTCATAGAAAGAATTGAATTATTTGTCCCATCAGCCCCTACTTGTGAAGTTGTTCCTAAGCTGATTTTTTTCAGGAAAATTTTTTTTATACTTTCCAATTTCTGTCCTCTTTCCTATATCACCAATTCTGCTCTGGTTTTTTGCACGTCTCCTCTCAGTCTCCATTCACCTACATTTTCCTGTCAATCTCTGTTTAATAGGTTCTTCCTCATTTTATTAATTAGCTTCCCTAAATTTATTTTTCTTTTTACGTATAACTGAGGTACCCCCTGAATGAAAATATCATCAATGATGATGCAGCCCTGCTAGGACCTTTCTGTACCTTCTGCTTCTCTGAAGAATGAACGTGCATGCCAAGTAAGAGAAGCAGAAGATACTCAGAACTTGCCAGAGGGGAATACAGGAGTTACTAATGAGGCTTTAGCTTCTTTATCTTAACTGAAATCTCCTTAGTTCCCCTTCCTACCCTGCTACCTCTTTCCCTTTCCTTCAGTAGCTAACACCACTAAAGGAATGTGTGTGTCGTGCATTTTTTTTCTGTCCCCACAGCTCCCACATTCACAATGGGGTTGAGAACACCGTAATAGCATGTGCAATCCTCTAACGCAGTAAGACAGAAATAGCAGGAAAAAGGTATCTGAGCAGAAAAAAATTACTAATAAGCAACTTTTCGCATTGATCCATGGAAAATCAAAAAGCATTAAGAAAGGTCTCGGAGGGAAGTTATCTGCACCATTAAAAGGTTGTATCAGAACTAGAGGCAGGTGGATTTTTTGCACGGTCTACCCACTGACAGAGCAGCAGTCTTACGACCAACAGAACACAGATGGTCTATGTCTGTACATCTCTCCTCATGCTTTACAATGGGATACTGGCTTGTTGATGATGTGTTGTAGCGATTTTTGTACTATTTACTCCTTTCAGCCAGGAAAGAGGTCAAAAGCAGGAGGACAAAAGCTGGGTGGAACAAATACAGCTGTGATGAAATCTGCGACTGAGAAAATCAAGCTTGAGCTGCTTTATAAAACAATCAAGTTCTGGTAGAGATATTAAATTTAGTAGTTTATGAAGCTAAGTTTATTTTTCATTTTATATATATGGAGATATATATATATATATGGATGTACCAGTCTTAGAGTTGACTGATATGTTTAATGAAAATAAAGGCTGGAAATGTATATGTATTGTGGGAAATTATACTTTGGACCTTTTAGATGTTCTTAAATTAGTCACTACATTAAAAAAAAAATTTAAAAAAAGGAAAAAAAAATGTGTTTTTTTTTTCATTTCTGAAATACCTAGACATTTCCAGTCTTTTATCTTCACTGGAGAAGCAGCTGCCCATTAGAAGTTATGGTGGTAATTTTAAGGTTGCTCAATAACAAGGTTTCCCTTGTACACAATGTTAAACAAAAGAGCAGATAGCACTGGTATTTCTCAGAAAAAGCAGAATGTTAGTCTTACATTTGCACTTTCTAACAAATTGAATTAGTGCTGTATCTTATTAGTGCTTCTCTCCACTAATGTGTTATGAGAGTCACTAATATGATTATCGTTTTGATGAGCAAAACTGTTAGGTTTTTTTTTTTAATCTAAATTCAGTATGGAATCCACACTCTTTCTGTTCATAAGGATTTAAAAGAAAAATAAATTAGCACTGACAAATTCAGTAATTTCATTCTTCACACCAGAATATGATTCTACTGATCTTGTGGGTCTTCATATGTATCTTTCAGTGTAACCTGCTTAGGTGCTTTTCTATAGATAGCAAATAATGGGTCGTTACTTGCATACAAAATATTCTTGTTTTTTTTCTTCACCATTAACTCCCACGTAGCAAATCTGGATCATTATAAGATACTAGGAAGTCCTGACCATTATATGTTCACATGAAAAAAGCCATTTATCAGCAACAAATCTAATACATCAGACTTAAAGTAACCCAGCCATAACTCTTACTCTCTCTGACTTTTTGTGCATGGGCAAATCAACAGGTCAAACAAAGCAGCACATGAACACCAGCCTGGACAGGTCTGATATAAAATCAAATGTGAAGCAGAAGATACCAGACTTGTCTGTAAAATTCTGTTTTGTTGGAATTTACCCTTGATATAAAGCTCTGAATGCTCTGAAAGTTGATGTTCCATGAGTCTAATGCCTTCACGAAGTCAACAAATGAAAGTAGAAATAGTGAATAAAAATGAAAATTCAACACTTCCTGTAAGTCTGAGGAGCCTGGACCTACTTCAAATAGAATGGAATGGAATGGAATGGAATGGAATGGAATAGAATAGAATAGAATAGAATAGAATAGAATAGAATAGAATAGAATAGAATAGAATAGAATAGAATAGAATA
>VYXH01012193.1:37686-64132 GCA_013397275.1 Burhinus bistriatus | reverse complement strand
AGAGAAGGCTCATGGGAGACCTTATTGTGGCCTTTGAATACTTAAAGGGGACTTATATGGAAGATGGGGATAGACTTTTTAGTAGGGCCTGTTGTGATAGAACAAGGGCTAATGGCTTTAAACTAAAAGTAGGTAGATTCAGACTAGATATAAGGAAGAAACTTTTTACGATGAGGGTGGTGAAACACTGGAACAGGTTGCCCAGAGAGGTGGTAGATGTCCTGTCCCTGGAACCATTCAAGGTCAAGCTGGATGGGGCTTTGAGCAACCTGATCGAGTTGAAGACATCTTTGCTCAATGCAAGGAGGTTGGACTTGGTGACATTTAAAGATCCCTTCCAACCCAAACTATTCTATTATTCTATCATTCTATCATTCTAATGTCCAGTCTAAACCTCCCCTGGGACAGCTTCTAATCATTCCTATGCATCCTATCACTGGATAATAAGGAGAAGAGATCAGCACCTCCCTCTCCACTTCCCCTCCTCAGGAAGCTGTAGAGGGCAACGAGTTTACCGCTCAGCCTCCTTTTCTCCAAACCAGACAAGCCCAACATCCTTAGCCATTCCTCATAGGACATTCCTTCCAGCTTTGTTCCCCTCCTCTGGATGCATTCAAGGATCTTAACATCCTTCCTAAATTGTTGGGCTCAGAACTGCACACAGCATTCAAGGTGTGGCCGCACCAGTGCTGAATACTACAGGATAATCACCTCTTTTGACTGGCTGGTTATATTGTGTTTGGTGCACCCCAGGACGCAGTTTGCACTCTTGGCTCCCAGGGCACACTGCTGACTTATATTGAGCCTGCTGTCAACCAGCACCCCCAGATCCCATTCCACAGGGCTGCTTTCAAGTCATTCCTCCCAATTTATACTTGTGCCTGGCATTACTCTGTCCTAGGTGCAGAATTTGGCATTTTGACTTGTTAAATTTCATCCCATTAATCACTGTCCAATGCTCCAATCTGTCTAGATCCCTCTGCAAGGCATCTTGTCCCTCAAGAGAGTCAACAGTACCTCCCAGTTTGGTGTCATCAGCAAACTTGCTAATGGTACATTCAACACCTGCATCCAAGTCATTGATAAATTGAGCAGAACTGGCCCTAGATTTGAACCCTGAGTAATACTGCTGGTGACCAGCTCCCAGTCAGATGTAGCCCCATTCACTACTACCCTTTGAGCCCTGCCATCAAGACAGTTTTTCACCCAGGGCACCACAAACCCGCTCATCCCACAGTTGGACATCTTGTCCAGAAGGATGCTGTGAGGGACAGTATCAAAACCCTTATTAAAGCCCAGAAAAACTACATTCACTGCCTTCCCTTCATCCATGAGGTGGGTGACCTTATCATAGAAAGATATTAAATTAGTTACACAAGACTTTCCTTTTGTGAACCCATGTTGACTGGGCCTGATGATTGCATTATTCTTTAAATGCCTTTCAATAGTAGCCAGAATAATCTTCTCCATAATTATTCCAGGAACTGAGGGTAGACTAACAGGTCTGTAGTTCCCTGCATCTTGCCTCACACACTTTTTGTAAATTGGAATAACATTGGCTAGCTTCCAGTGACCTCCCTGGACTCCCACGTTTTGGCATAGGCACCAGTTCTGGAGCCAGGTATTGACACACTGAAGTCATACTGATATATTGAAGTCATGTCTGACTAATCTGATAGCCTTCTACGATGGCATGACTGGACAAATAGATGAGGGAAGGGCAGTGGATGTTGTCTACCTTGACTTCAGCAAGGCTTTTGACACTGTCTCCCACAGCATCCTCATAGGCAAGCTTAGGAAGTGTGGGTTGGATGAATGGACAGTGGGGTGGATTGGAAACTGGCTGGCAGATAGAGCTCAGAGAGTTGTGGTTAGCGGCACAGAGTCTAGTTGGAGGTCTGTGACAAGTGGTGTTCCCCAGGGGTCAGTACTGGGTCCAGTCCTGTTCAACACATTCATCAGTGACTTGGATGAAGGGATAGAGTGTACCATCAGCAAGTTTTCTGATGACACAAAACTGGGAGGGGTGGCTGACACACCAGAAGGCTGTGCTGCCATTCAGCATGACCTGGACAGGTTGGAGAGCTGGACAGAGAGAAACCTCATGAAGTTCAACAAGGGCAAGTGTAAGGTCCTGTACCTGGGGAGGAATAACCCCATGCACCAGTACAGGTTAGGGACTGGAAAGCAGCTCTGCAGAGAGGGACCTGGGAGTCCTGGTGGACAACAGGATGACGATGAGCCAGCAATGTGCCCTTGTGGTCAAGAAGGTCAAAGGCATCCTGGGGTGTATCAAGAGGTGTGTGGCCAGCAGGTGGTGGGAGGTTATGCTCCCCCTCTACTCTGCCCTGGTGAGGTGGCACCTGCAGTCCTGTGTCCAGTTCTGGGCTCCCCAGTTCAAGAAGGTCAGGGAACTGCTGGAGAGGGTACAGCAGGGGGCTACAAAGATTATAAGGGGGCTGGAACATCTTTCTTATGAGGAAAGGCTGAGGGACTTGGGTCTTTTTAGTCTGGAGAAGACTGAGAGGGGATCTCATCAATGCCTACAAATAGTTAAAGGGAGGGTGCCAAGAGGATGGGACCAGTGTTTTTTCAGTGGTGCCCAGTGATAGGACGAAGAGTAACGGACACAAACTTAAATGTAGGAAGTTCCACCTGAACCTGAGGAGGAACTTCTTTCCTTTGAGGGTGGCAGAGCACTGGAACAGGATGCCCAGAGCGGTGGTGGAGTCTCCGACTCTGGAAACATTCAAAACCCACCTGGATGCCATGCTGTGCAACCTGCTCTAGGTGACCCTGCTCTCCAGAGGTCCCTTCCAACCCTGGTGATTCGGTGATTCTGTGACACTGGGCTCCACTTTCTTCCAGTTACTGCGAGGATTGATGAAAACACTACCCATGCTCCTGAATTTTTTAGCATTCTTCCCAGGGCTCTGAAGTCTCTTTTGATTGACTTCAGACTTTTTGTTGCAACATTGTTAGTACCTATGTGAAAGAGTAGGAATGGATAATAGTCTGAACGTTGTACCCGGCTCTTCAGTCTTGTGATGTCCCTAATTTGGGCCCTAGGGAGGCAGCAAACTTCTCTGAAAAGAGGGTCCAGTCTGCAAATATATGCTTCCGTTCTGCACAGGAGGGAATCACCAATTACGATAACTCACCATTGTTTCTTCTCAGCACTGATTTTAATGCAGGTTTTGTTGTGAGGGGTTGGTCTCTCTAACCCTTTGCAAGACTGCTTGTGTAGGTTCCTCCTCTATCTCGTTATGCATTTCATCTATTGTATGCAGGGCCTTGTACCTATTCTGTAAGGGTATCTTAGAGAGTAACTTAGAGGGTAAGGAGAGGTTTCTCTTATCACTCCATTCTGTAACCTTTTTCCACCCCTCCTTGTCCCTTGTGACACTGCCTTCCTCCTGGCACAAACCATACCCAGGGCCTGCCTCTGTAGAGGCCATGCTGAGTTGACTTCCATGCATCACAGATAGCAGAGTACAGCTCCATTGATCAATCTCCCTCTCAGACTCTTGAACAGTCCTCAGTCTGCCCACCTCCTCCTGCAGCTTGACCACCAAGTAGAGCAGTTCATGAATCTGGTCACACCTCCCACAGGCTTGCTTGCAATCACTTTCCACCTCTAGGTATACCCCTTCACACATCCCACAGCTGGAAACCTGAGTGGTTACATGCTTGAACAGGAGCTCTGTCTGTGTGGCTGCATTGGTTCTACCAGGTGCTACAAGCTCAGGAGAAGCAGAGGACATTGTTTTTTGCTGGGTGCTCACCATGCTGCCACACACCTGCCCACTGGGAATATAGATTCTCATCTTTTGCAATTTCTGAAGGTGTTTACCCCAGACTTGTGCAGAGTAAGTTTATATTCCATTGACATCATAGCAACTTAAAAAGTAGTAGAATGGTGTCATTGGCTATATTTACTCCAGATCAATAAACACTTGAGAGTGTCTGACACTTTTGATACATGGAATTATCAAAAACCTCCAGCTGAAGTGAAGAGACTCCAGCACTTGAGTGTGCCATATGGCACAGAAGTACTATTGCAAAAAGTAACATGTTGCCCATTAAACTCACCAGACAAATCTCCATTGTTTCCTTATATACATGATTTTTGTACTGTACCAGGCAAACAAAGAAGCAAAAAAAATATATTGCTAAAGGAAGTATAAAATTCTTACTTTATGATGTTACCCTCTGCTGGATTCAGTACTGTGCAATGACAGACTTTGCAGACACAGGAGAAGTTTTGACCTTCTAAAATTCATGCTGATGGCAGCCCTCTCTTCACACCAGTGCAAACAGATACCTGTTTACAAGGACTATATAGAAGGAATGAGAGGTAGGTAGAGATAATACAGGTCATTTCCCTGTGTGCCAAATGTGCCACTACTGTGCACTACATATGCAATGAGCCTTAAAAATGGCTCTACCAAGCAAACATAGAAAGTTTGTGTGTGTGGTTTTTTTTTGTTTTTTTTTTTTTTTTTTTTTTGTTTTGGTTTGGTTTGGTTTGGTTTGGTTTTTTTGTTTGTCTGTTTTTTGTTTCTTTGTTTCTTTGTTTGTTTTCCTGGAGGTTCAAATCACACACCGTAATTGCAGCTCCAAAGCTTTTTAGCTGGCTGGAATCTCCCCATCACTGAGGCACAGTTTATTTTGTTCCCAAAGTGTATTTCTTCTTCATGTATGCTGCGGTGCCAGGCTTCTCGCTGGCATTCGCACAACTTCTGGCTCTGCTTAGTGTAAGAAGAAAATAACTCAGAAAGATTTTACTAAAACAATGCTTGGTAAAGTTGTACTAGAGGTGGGCCCCAATGTCCCCAGGGTAAGAGCTGACTCAATCCAATGTAACCATGGCATTTACTCCTTAGACCTATGTAAACTATATTCTGCCATACAATTAGAGGTCTAGAGTAACGATACAAAAAAGTATAGTAAATTTAAAAAAAAATCCACCAACCAATAAATCACTTTTGTTATTATAATACAAATAAATCACTATAGCTAATATTTGATTGGCTGGACAATAAAACATGAATACCATCGTGCTAGAAGGCCTGAGTCACCATAGGCTACCCTTTTGTTAGTGAATGTGAAATGGTTATTAAATGATATGAAATAAAAATTATAGCATTAGAAGAGGTGGAAATGTCTCTGCAAGTCACAGGACACAGAAAAGCAGCACAGGCAAGTGAGGTGGTATCACAAGAAACCTCTGTTAGCTGTTTTTTGACATAAGAATGTGCCATTTCTGCCAACATTGCTTAAATAATATTTGATTCTGTTCTCATATGATTCAGTATGATGTTTTTTGTCAGACTAAAATGTAACTCCTTTTGATATATTCCGTGTTTCCTGAAATATGCATTAAAAGCAGTAAGTCATGGTGCAGAACTATCCCTGGGGAAACTGCCCTTAAAATATTAACATTACCTGCCAAGAATACCTCTGCTTTGCCTTAGGATTGCTAGTCATTCCTGTACAATAATATCCAAAAATGTTATTTATACTTGGTTTGCAGTCATTCTTTGTTTAAAAAAAAACCTGATTCCAAATTCCTCATTGTTTATACAAAGTGTTAAGTATCTAAAAATACATTTTTTCTATTAAGTTATTTATTATATCTGTTTGTAACACCAGTACTATCCCTTATATTGCCTGACTCAATAATTTTTCTAAGAGTTGTTGAGATCAGATGAGAGGGTAAGCGGTGCTCAGAAAGCAACAGTGGCTATTGTAATTATTTCAGACTCTGTTTCACTCTGATGAGCTGGTTTTGGCAAAAAGCTTCCCTTTTCATTTTCAGACAGTTTAAAAAAAAAAAAAAAGTTGAAAAAAAATTTGAGAAAAGTTAAAGGTACAAAGTTCTAGTTGTCTTTTTTAAATTATTTTCTTTCGGTGGTATAGGCTTTATTTACCTAGAAAATCATGTTTCTTCTAGCTGTGTTATCAGAAGACAAATTTCATTTTTTTACTTTCTTTTTTCCTTTCTAAGTTGCTGAAGGGAAAGACTACCAAAGTTGTTCCACACCGTGTTACTATGTTGGCAAGAAAAAGTTCTAACAAAAAAAAACGAACTGAGGGGAAGATTCAAATTTCACTATAAAAATAGCACTGTGGAAATGAAAAGCTTTTTTTTTTTTTTTTTTTCTTTTTTTTTTNCAAATGAAAATCTTTTTTTTTTTTTTTTTACTTTTCTATCTCCTGATCTATTTTTAATGATGTCCATAATGAGGCCTTCTGCACCTATTTTAGCGTGTTCCCAGCAACTTTCAATCCCACGGTATTTATTGTGGTGTATATATTTTATATATGAACAATACTGTTATTTTGATCATTTATTTATGTTAAGCGGTGGCCATTATAGCAAAGTGTAGCATCTGTGGTTTCATTTCTGGTGCAGAGGCAAAGTGATTACGGAATTATGAGCCAGCCACGCTCAGGGGTATTACAAAACATGAAATACAACAAAGTTCAGTAAGTTCTTCTAATTTTACAGGGATGTGATTATCTCACAGGAGCTACATCTTGTAGTTACCAGATGTTTCACCATAACAGTAACTCTGGAGTTGCTTCATTGTTATAACAAGAAGATTTTACTGCAGAGAGAGAGGTTGGCATTTTCTCTGCTGGATGAAGATGAAATTGGCAATTTGGAACAGCAGTTTCAACTGAGCTATGTGGTTTACATTGATTAATCTATCACGTCAGAATATTAACCTACCAATCAGAGCTCCGTCCTACAAGTTTTCTAATCTGTGCCATATGTATGGAGCTTAATAAACATTTTTTTTAATTCCAGCTACAACAAAGACTATTTCACAAAAGAAAGAATCCTGACCTTCCTCTAAAACATCAGACATTCAGAATCTTAATTTTCTAAAGTAAAGTTAGATTTTTATTCATGCAATACCAAGAATCACCATCCATCTAAAATTGCAGTGACGCAGATAGTATGGATTCTGACATTGTACCTAAATAAAGTAGTAGTTCACTACAGAAGAAACCCTGTTGACATGAATAAAGTACTTGGAATTGTGTTCAAACTGAATGTTCAGGGACAACTTCGGAGATTATTATTCACTTTGGACGGTATCTTCTTCTGTTGTGTAAGTCCATTGAGATGATGCTATCTAGGATGAGTCAAATGTGACTATGGGAAAGGACAGGATGTTTACAGAAATGAACACACTTACCCAGAACAAGCTCTTGAACATACACAGTTAAACATACGCAGGTAAACCAGCTAACAGACACAGAGATGCTGTCAGATGCATGCTATTCTTCAGAGGCAAGCCTATCACTTCCTCTCCACAGGAATTTTGCAGCTTTGCTTTATATGAACTGTAAAGTCAAAGAAAAACTGTTTGTTTACATAGCCAGCATCTGAACAGTAACTAGGAAAGTATTTCTATGGCAGAATTATCATTAATGGAAACCTAGAGTAAGTAATTCAGAAAAAGGATTGATAATAGGTAGCTGGTTTTTTGTATTTATTGGAAACTTCTTACATTATGTCAAATACCAAAACAAAAAAGGGAAAAAATAACACTGCCTTGCTGCAATGAAATGACATATATGTAAAAATTCTGATCCAGTCATGAGAAAAGTAAAGAAATCCATCAGCTGAAACTGAGAAACATTTGCTTGGTAAGCTACAGAGAGATTACTTACTATCTTAAGAGTGTCAGAAGAACCAGGAATTTAAAAAGATTATAAATAATGTCATAAGAGAAAGCAGGGATGTAAATTATGAATATTAATAGGATTAGTCTAGACCTTCAGCTGGCTTCCTAGACTGCCACAGAGATAATAAAATTTATGCTGGCTGAAGAGCAGGTCTAATGCTGTGTTTCAATTATTTTGAAAAATTCTACTGTTTATGACAAAATGATTGAAATGTAAGCTGTTTGGTTATTTTGAAGTGTAGTATATGATTTCTTTTATGTATACCTTAATTAGAAATTGTTACTTCTTCTTTAATTGTCACCAAAAACTAAATGTATTGAATTGGCTTCTAATCAATGAATTTTAAAGATGGTTTGCATTTTTTCTTTCACTCCTTAGTTACTGGTAGTAAAACAGAACTTCATTTATGGACTATGGATTTCTTTATCCTGAAAGAAAATCTGTAACTCAAGATTAGGAACATTCTATCCTTTAAAAAAAAAATACACCAAAAAACCCCAAAAAACAAAACTAGACAAAAATTTGTAAAAAAATAAATATGTTACGATTTTTTTTTTAATTTGATTTGATTATCTGTAGCTCTTGAGTTAATTTAAACTGGTATAATTCATTTAACTCAAAAGAAGTTCATTGATGCACAATAAAGGAGAGTATAATTCAACAGCAAACCATTCTTTTTTGTTGTTAGTCGTGTTTACACTTGACAGTTTTTATAATCTCAAACTTCTGTATATAATTTTGTTAAAATAATTTTAACCTGCATATTTATTTGAGCTCATGACTAATTGAGGTTAGTGATACAATGTAGCAGGGTTGTAGAAACATATCTTACTACATATTTCTAAGTATTATTTCCTTTTATAATCAATGGAGAGAAAGGCATTTTTGGACAAGGACTCAGCATAAGTAGTGTTCTGAATTAGAACAGGTGAACTGTCCTTTAAGGGTACCTGTTGCTCTCCATTAATCTTGAAGGTAGCCTTAAAAGGTCTAGTCTAGCTCTAGATATTTATGTCGCAGATATCTAAGTTTGGCAAGATTATGTCCATCTAAAGTATCCTACTAATTTTATATGCCAGAATGGACAAAAACAGCCTCCACATAGCTATTTCCCTTCCTCCGTCAAGGAAACTGGCTTGGAAACATCTACAGATTCATTAATTCTTTATTCCCTAACAGCATCTGTCTGTATACTCAAAGTACACTCTTTTGAACTTGATATATCCTTTTTGTATCAGGAAAAAATATGGCTGATTGACAATATACAGCAAACTGTCATCTGATCCGTCATAGTTCATAATACTGTCTACACAGAAGAAAGATCAGATATAGTTTTGTCAGTTGAATGTGGCATCTGGTCAAGAGCCTTAAGATTCTGTCATAGTTGTACCATTAACAGTTTTTTTCATGCTTTTCATACAGAGGCTTTTTGGTAATGAAGAAGAAAACTCTTTGGAAAACTAATAGTCTTTTTGAATGAATTTTTTCATGGACGTTTATAGTAAAGATAATACTCTGAGTAGTTGTTGTGTCTACCAAAGTTTGCTTGAGTTTATACGCTTTCCTGGGATAGGTACATTCTACCCATTTTGAGGGTGGAACAGTTAATATCTAAAAAATCTCATCTTTAGTAAATCTGTGTATTTCCCTTGGAGTCAGCAGAGACATGCTGACTTTAAAATTCTAAGATTCAGTCATGTCATTTGGAAGACAGCTGTTTCAAGCATGAGGCTCCTGGGGTGCTATAACACAGGTATTTAGTGACTGAAGAGTAGAAAGGTCGGAGATTTTTCCATTTCAAATATCTTGTTCAGTAAAAAGGTAGTCAGCACCTTTATCTTTTTCCTAGATGTATAACTGAATTTACTTTAGAGCTGTAGCGTTTACTCAAAGACCTTGTGTTGCTTCAAATTTACTGAATAAATGTAGAAGACAGAGGACATCCCACCTGCTTTGCAGCGCTGTTATCTCCTGCTTCCTAGGCATCACTTAGAACTCATATGTCCCTGATGCTGCAGCATTGCTTTGCCATGATCCTACATGCTAGTTCTAAGAAGCTGGAGAAAAGACATGGCACTGTGGAAAGGCAAGCACCATTTCTCATTACGCTCGTGCATAGACTGAGGCATAAGCTGCTACTGCAAATGTGTACTTATATAAATCGAGAAAACAGAAATGGATAACTGTCATAGAAAAGAAATATAGTGAGAAAACAACAGACATTTACAGAATCCATGTTTTATTTACTACAAAATTTTTAAAAAAAGAGTACTCCTAACTGCTTAGAGAAATTTCCTTAGTGAACTGCAAATGATTTAAAAGTACTATAGATATCTAGCATGCAACAAAAAAGTGATGTCATTTGCAACAGAAGGAAAAAAAATAAACTTATCAACCAATAAATGGTAGAACAAATTTTACTCTAGAAATCCTTAATGGATTCCTTATTTCCATATATTTAACAAAGTATTTCTTCAACAACAACAACAACAACAAAATCATTAAAAGTAATCATTCTTATTGAAAATATTTGTTAAAAAAGTTTAGAAAATTTTACACCATTTGTCACTGATATACCTAGTGTTCAACTCTTTTCTCTGAAAAAAAATGAAAATACCATGGAGATGGGCTAGCAGGAATGGAAAATTGACAATTAAATAGCTACTGTACATGAATGACCTAAAGCTGTAAGTAAGGACACAAGGGAGCTATACACTTTGATTGATACAGTTCCCATTTTCGTTAAATACTGAAGCAAGTCATTCATCCCTAAGCATAAACCCAGAAGGACATTGAAAGATGAATGTAAAGTAAGGAGACACAAATCTTCAAACAGGCCAAATATCCAAGAATTTGAAAGAACTATTTATGTTACTTGAATAGGCAAAGGTTATTGAAAGGAAGAAATGAGATCTGAAGGAAAATGAGGTCTGTACACCTCTAGCTTTTGCAAACAGTGGAAGAAAACTATCTGGACATCAGTCAGGTTGATATGTGAATTTTATGTACTCTATAAAGATTTTTGAAGGACATCTTCTGAGGTGGTCATGTCATTTGATATACAAGACTTTTTAAATCATGATGGGTAAAATTTACTTTAGAGATGTCTTCTTGGCCTTGTTATGGTGACAAAAAGTCTTTACTCACACTTTATCAAATGAGGAAAGTGATGGCTTGGATCCACGTTGCCAAAACTAAATGTTTATAACAAAAGCATCCCTACTCAAATTACTCACACCAGGTTCTCTTTACTGTTAATGATTCTCCAGGGAACAATTAATTGCATTCTAAGGTAGGTAAGGTAAAATATTTCCTGAACAGCACACATGAAGGAAATCTTGCTGGGTAGCAGACATGCATACTGCAAGTGTTTGAAACCAAATTAAATGAATCTCACCCGATCATGTATGTTCCCATTATACGCTCTACTACAGGCTCTCTACATTTTTTCAGACATCAGTAGCTTCTGTTTCTTGAAACACCTATTATTCAGCCCACCCTTGTCAGAACCCGTCTTCCCAGAGCTTTCACAACCTCATCACTGTTGACTTGCTTCTCCTGGCACAGCTGCCCAGAATCTGTCTTGCAGACCATCATTGATCAGAAACCTTCTCCATTTTGAAAAGAGTCTGTCAAGCTTGTGAAAATGTCATGAACTTTTTTTAGCCGACGGATCTTTTCTTTTGATTATTTCTGGCCATTGCTATTCCTGTGTAGTTAAGTCACTTCAAACTTTTATTGTTAATTCATATGTTTAAAATAGGCATTTTCAATTAATCTGCTAGGTGTAAAAGTCCTTAAACACATGTAACGGTCTTTCTCATGCAGAAGGGACTTCATGAGATCATTTTGTCCATCATCTTACTTTAAAATTTAAATTCTGTTGGGTAACAGAACAGGCTTAATTCATATGAAAGCTCTGAGATGGCATTTGTTTGCATTTCAAAGCCAAATATATTTGACACATATATGTAATTCCTCATCATTCTAATCTCACTCTCCAGTACAATGTCCTACTTTAAATTTTGCACTGGAACATAAATGACTAAGTTAGAAAGTCTCTTCCTAGCATTGCCAGAGACTTTCTGATGCTGATAAAAATCACAGAGGGGGGGATTTACCTGAGTTAGATTCCATGGGTTTACTTTCCATAAATGGAGAGAAATAACTGCTTTAGAACTCAATTTGCCTTACCTAATTTAGACATCTTCAAATGTTTTAGAATAAGATTAAACCTGAGCTACCCGCATTTAACATTAGTGCTGCACTGAAGACAGATTATAAAGAAAACTATCTCTATCAAACCCCCAAGACTACTAGCTCAGATACAGTAATCTAAAGTTAGTTGGGATGAATGCCACTGCCTGTGTCTCTACACTGTCCTTTCATCATTTTTAAGAAGCAAAGTATTTTAGAGATCTGCACCAGAAAACAAATGCAATACAAATTACTAAACATTGTGGTTAATTATAAAACATAGTTTCGTCCTAGCATGTACTACTTCTTTTTTTTTATTTTCTACCATCCCCACAAACTTAACTTCCATTATGCCATGGTTTTTCTAGCTTTAAAAGAAAGATATTTTTATTTTTTCCCCTATTACACAGAGGAATTCCATCATTTATGGCTATGGGCCTTAATTTAAAATCTTCACTTATGTAAAAAGACTCACTAAATGCAGCAAGGCTGGTCTTTCATATCTGTGAAATATAAAATACTTCTGTACTTGGGGTTTGTACAGGTAAATATTTCATCTTTCTGATAACTGTATGAAGAAAAGGTTTATTTGCTTACTCACAGTTTGGAGATTAAGAAATCTGTGGAACATATTATAGTCTCAAGTGATTGTTCTGCTCATGTATTGTAACTGATAAAATGCAAATTTGGGTATGGAAAATGATTAAACTAATATATAAAGTGTTACAAGGCAAAATAGGTTTAAAAATTCTGTTGAAGAATAAGACATTAACCTTTATATGCCTTAAAAATACTCACTAAAATTTTGCTGATGAATCTTATCTACATCTAAGTGAATAATAAATTTTGTAAAAAATGAACATTACTTTAACAGAAATTAGCATATCATGTAACAATAAAAGGAAATAAATACCCCACTGATTGCCTCCTGCCTTTTGGTGTTTAGTTATTGCATTCTGTCTCTGCATTCAGCAGGATATAATGGCAGGGTTTATTTCTTATGTGATTAAAGTCACAGCTGTTCCTACTTATTGGATTGCTTTAACCCACAACGTGTATGAAAGGGTTGATTCTCCATTTTATAATGTAGTTTTAAGGTTTCTCACAGTAATGCCGAAAGAAAAAATACCACTGTTAATGAGGTCCCTCAACACTGCCTTCATTACATTCACACGATGATCATGTAACGCAAGACTTGCATTCATCCCTGGAGTAACCCCACTGTGTGGATGCTTTTTTTCCCCACAACGTTTTGGGACTATATTTTGTAATTCTATAGCAAACATAGCTTTACTGTTTTAATCTAAGTGCATGTTTTTCTTTGTAGCGTGACATATTTATTTAAGCTAGGATAATGTACAATAACCTACTTTAATAATGTGGGAAGGTAACAGATGCCAAACAATGTGTTATGGAGTGTAGCAAATAACTTAAGAAACTCAAGCTTCTTGGCTAAAACTAGTCCTTGCAACCAAGCCTGAGCAGCCAGGACATGTATTGGGAAACCATGACAGGCAAGATAATTTGTTACCAAATATTGCAGGGTATCTGCAGGTCTGATCAGCAAAGACTCCCTTAGCTAAATACTAACATTCACAACATAAACTGCCTCCAGGCACTACGTCACTCTCTCAAAACTCTGGATATGGCAGAAGGTAATCCGTAAACAAAGCCAGGCAGTCTCCAATCATCATACTATTGCCTCAGAGTGAATGGGATGGGTGATTTAATGGGACCACTGTAACAGATTATCTGAGGGGAAAGCCACCTTTCTGTGCAAGCTACTCATTTTATCACTTGTTTTCTCCATGACAGCCCTTCAGCCATTTACATTTTCCTTTGAATTTTAAGACAAAGAATCTGATGTCTACAGTTTTGATCGACTTCTCATGCATCTGAAATGCCTAAAAAGCTTATTTAAAAAATAAGCACACACACTCAGGACATGCTGTCAGTCTTCCTGCTGCCACCATCCATTCTTAGCCTACCCCATATAAAGAACAATCATTGTGAAAAAGATTTGGAGCATTCTAGCTCTTCCCAGAAGCTGGGAAAGAACTCTTGGAAACCATGACACAATTTAACAGGGATGCTGGGGACAGGGTCGGCATCATTTCTCGCCCATGCTCGCTACAGGGAAGAAATGGCTTATAACCTCCTGGTCCTGGGCAAATACCAGTTTGAACTAAAATCCTTTGATTGAGCTCAAAAGTCATTCATAAGGTATTGTTCCAGGAAGCCATATTTTCTATGTCAAAACTCTCAAACAAATGAAGGTGATGAGTAATATCCTGCTTATATATAACTGGTGCTACATACTGTTTGGATAAACTGCACTTTACAAAGAAGTACTTCAGTTGCAGTGGAGCCCTCAGGACTATCAGTGCAGTCCAGTAAATATAATCTTTGTCTTTACTAGTACAAGGATGTAGGCTTTATATTGATGTGGCATTACAGGGTGTCAGGACTTGTCTGGCTTTGGCTGGATCTGAGCTGATTTTTGCTTATTGTAAAAATTTCCTGGCAATCAAGTGACTATTGTGTGACTTGTTGCAACTGAAGCCTGGGGAACACCACATACTGTAAAAGTCTCTCACATAGAAGTGGTGACTGTGCAAAAACCAAGAGACTCTTGTGTCATCTGAGGCTGGGAGAGGCTGTTACACAGCTTCTAAACTTCAGCTAGGAGCGCCTGAGAAGGAACAAGAGTATGACAATAAAAAATGTGAAAATAAATTCAAGCTGATGCCACCACTGAAGAGGAAGAAACAAACCCTTCCCCAGCCTTATGAACATCATATTCTTCTCAGGGAAGACCTCAAGGTGCAGTAAACTTGTCATTACCCACACCCCCATCCTGCTAGAGGTAGACTGGAGGCCCAGCTTTAGGATAGAGAGTGACATAACACAGAAAAAAGGGTAATCACTATGAACAATTATTTTGTATAACACTTTATACAAAAGGCTCTTCCTGTATTAATTAGGCAATTTGGAATATTATACTGCCTAAACACTAAGCAGGCTAAGAAAAATTCATGGCTCCATCTAAGTTGGACATTCCCTTTGGCCTGTAGCAAGATTTTGAGTATAGCTTTGTCTCCAGACTAACTTTGAGAAAAGTGTTGTCTGGTGTTATTGAGAAACTGGCTGTGGTAAGAATAGTATTTAGGTTTGTTCCACTACCAGTAAGGCCAGGATTCAGTCTGTTTACTTTTCTCTTCAAAATACCCGGGAAATGCATGATGCTAAGGAACCTCACAGAGCAAAAAGAAAGTGCTGTGATTATACAGTTCCCCCCCCAAAAATGACAGTATGCATTTCTGGAGCAATACAGAAAGTTCCATATGATAATATGCAAAATAAAACACTAAAATCAACAGTAATTTTAAAATGTCTAGGGAGACATTTCAAGACATTATAGGTAGTTAGGTACTAAATTGGGGATAAATTGGTAGTGCATTTGAGAACAGTATTCTGCAGGCACATCATTTAAGCTTCTGAATTAATTTTCAACAGAAACAATTTCTTCCACTTAAAGTTTCTGAATCAAATAAAGACCCCAGTACTTTTTTCTAGGAAATATTAATTTATTTGACCAGCCTGAAATTTATTTATTTTTTTTAAATAAATATAAAAGGATGAAAAGAAGTATTTCTAAATATGAAAAAAAAAACTTTTAAGAGTTATTTCCAGAAATAACTCTTAAAAGAGTTACTGAAATCAGAAGTTCTCTACCTAAAAAAAATTACTTATTTCTAAACCAGTTTCTGTCATTGTTCCTATTTATTCTGATCTGTCAGATTACTCTCGAGGACTGCCTTAGTGAGGCAAACACCTGGAGGGAATTTGCCCAGAATACACCAGTTTATGAGCCATCCTCAGGCACAACACCTATATTACAAGCAAAGATCTGGATTTCTGGGCAATAAGCCTTTTCTGTTTCCTCCCTGGAGAGGGTTTAACTGCCCGTTAAGAAGGGACAAGCGGGTAGAAGAGTAGGTAGTGCTACAGGCAGCAGTCAGGCAGCTTGCTTCTTTTTCCCCCCCTGCCCTGGCAACCTCCAGGCAAATGCTGGTTTGCTAATTGCAAATTGCAGGTGCCTGAAAAGAAACGGTTCTGGCTTATAAAAAATGCGCTGTATGGAAGAAAAATTAGCAATAAATCCATTATTCCAAAATACCTGTAGAACTACTCCATACATGTGTTTATTCCTAGCGTGCACACAGACCTGGGGCAGGGATGGAGGTGATGGCAGTGAGATATGGGTCAGAAACAATTGAAAGCTGACACTGTGCAATCCCAACACTGTGGAAGTATCTTGAACGCTGTGAAGTATGTTTCCTAACACGTACTCAGAGAGGAGGTTGGTCAGTGCACAGACTGGAAGCAATGGACTTCTGAATGAGCCACATGAATCTGACAACTTTTCATCTTCCCCATGTGATGTGCTAGACCTGCAGTTCAGGGCCTAAAGGTGAATCCCACAACGGTATGGAATTTGCAACCAAAGGAATGTTTCCCAGGTTTGTAAAACTCACTCCTATTAAGCTTTTGCCCAGATGTGTATCTCTATGCATCAACTAACACTTCAGTTCTGGGCAGCACCACTGCCTATGCACAGATTCTGCTCTTGGCTATTCCGGCCTCAGATTTTGGGAGGTAAAAGTGACCTGAGCAAGTAATAACTGAGGTATAGCCAGGAAAAGTAATTGTGATAAACTGGATTACAATACAAGTGACTGTTAGGCAGACCTGAGTCACTTTGCAACTCTGTACTCAGTGTTTGCTTCTCATTAGGCAATATCAAAAAATAGGTAAGAAGCAGAGTATCTTGCCTACATCAGAGACTTTTAAGAGCGATGTTGTGAATGACAGCATGTAGGAACTAATGTATGATAGTAGGCAGGGTGATAGGAATATCTGTTAGGACAATTCCAAATGAAGGTATTCCCAAATCCAATCATTCAAGTATAGTAGAGGAGTCTGTAAGGACCTCTAGGTTTTGAGTTTCCGGTGTGGCCTATAAACTAGTTTTCTCTCACAGTGCTTCCAGTAGTAGACCAGAGGCAAAACAGTATTGCTAGTAAGGAAATTTGTTCTCAAGTATGCTGCAAGCAACACTCCTCTTGGACAATTTTCAAGTCTAGCGTTGACTAGGTGAGGGCTTAAGTTTCCTTTATATTCAGAGAGAATGTTTTCAAGGACTAATAACCCTACAGTAAAGCACAAGAAAATTAAGAGTCAAGTGCACCAGAACACAGGGAAAGTCTACGGGAACTAACCCCTGCTGCTTTTTAATATCATATTATAATATTGTTGCTATTACTATGATGTTTATGAAGAGGTAACATGGGGGATGTACCACATTTGCTTAACCATCAGCTAATCTGGTCACTTGTAGTTTCTGTAAGTGGTTATGTAACTTATGATTTCATTGTTTCTTCTATATGAAAAATATGAAAAGGAGTCAAGTAGGAAAGTCTTTTCTATCGCTATGTACAGCTTAATTCTTTTTAATTTAGGCAAAGAGGATGTAAAGTTCATTCAGGATAATGTTTTTTTGATTTAATAGGTTTTTACTCCTACTTACTACTGTGACATAGAAGTGTTCAGGGTAAAAGGCAGAAAAGAATGCAGGTCATAGCCCTTTGGGGGTTTTAGGTTAGTTTTGTGGGGTTAGTTAGATCCTGTGTAATTACTTTAAATGATTTTATTTATCTAAGTATATGTACCTGGCATATATATATTTTTTAAAAATCTTTCTTATATGCAGTTTATATTCATTCTCATAAAAGTGATACCCAGAAAGCCATAAAGCCTCCTGCTCTCTCTTGTGGATTTTTCTCCATTTAACCCTCTTAAAATCATGCATGCATATAGAAAAAAATCTTTACCCCCCAGAACTGCTCCCTAAGCAATGTTAATGATTCCTTTTTATTCTACATCCACAGAGAAAAAATTAGTTAGCACTTGCTGAAGGTGAACAAAAGAACACAAGAACAGAGTAATTCATATGGTACTTTATTGAACGTACCACCGTTGAAAAGCACTATAAGAAGAAGGTGTTTTATACTGAGAAGAGAGAGTATTACTTTCCTTTCATTATGGATCCCTAGGTTCTGTAGGGTTAATAATCTGCATCTTTCTGCTGAAAGTCAGTATGAAGACCTCGGAGAGATTTAGTCTTATCCTTCCCTTCCTCCCTTTTTGTTAAGAAAAAGGAAGATAGAGGCCTAAATTACTTTTCAACCAGTCCACACAAAGACGAAATTCAGAGATGAAATAGAACAGAGAAAGTTGATGGAAAGAGTTTCATATTAATTATCAGAAAAGCAGATGGCTTCAAAAAGCCTCCTAAAATCCAATGCACTTCAGCTTTAATCCTTTCATGTCATCAGTTCTTGGCACACCAAATGAATGATTTAAAAAAGAAAGAAAATGAGAAGACAGAACTATGAGATGGGACAAGTAAAAAGAGGTGTGATACAACTGCAAACAGAGGTGAGAAAGTAGAAAAAAGTAGAAAACTAGAAAGACAGTCAAGATATTTGTAGTAAAAGGATCAAAGGATAAGTACAAAGTATTGAGAAGAAGGTGAGAAATGCTGGTGGGTATTGGTAAAAAAAAAACAGCGGAAAAGGACCAATAACTTAACGAAGAAGTAAAATCTTTAGTGTTGCAAGTTGAGCCAGAGTGAGAGGACAGGGGAGATAAGAGTAGACTGAGATATAAAATCTTAAAAAAATAAAATAAAATCAAGCCATCATCTAAAAAGGAAATTAATAGACTTTAAATAAAAAAAAACTGAAAAGGAAGTAAAGGTAAAAACATAATGAAAATGACTGATATAATTGGTAGTTGCTCATAGCATATGTCATTGTTACTGATAATTAACAGGAAGAAATTGACAGTGTGTCGCATACACCTGCACTGAGTATAGGTAGCGAGGTTATGGCCACTGTAAGCAGAGGCTGGGTATGTCCTGTGCTGAACACCGCCCATTCCAGCTGTCTCCAAAGGACCCACTGCAGGGCACAGCTGACCCTATCAACGAAGTTAGTGTCACCTCTGGGAAAACGTATTTAAGAAATGGTAAAATGTTACACAGAAGAGTGAGGAAAAAAAGAAGACTGATAAACAACCTGAGGTCAGGGGAGAAGGAGGGGGACGAGGTGCTCTGGGTGCCAGAGCACAAATTCCCTTGCAGCATGGAGAAGACCATGGTGAAGTAGGTTGTTCCTCTGCAGCCTCAAGTCACCCTCACCACCTGGTGAATTGGTGAATTGGCACCTTCCTGAGCAGTGATCCCAAGTACCACTCTCCCCCTTGCTAGCCCCATTTATATATTAAGCATGATGTCTATGGTACGGAATATTCCACTGGCCGTTCCATCATTCTATCTATGCTCCTTATCAGCTTCTGTGGGAAGCTGAAAAAAGTCCTTGAAAAATATAAACACACCTGGCAACAACTAAGCCAATATGCATTGTTGACATTCATTTCATACCAAATCTGAAACACAGCAACCACTAGGAAAAAAAAAAAAAACCTCTAACCCAGCTGAAACCAGGACAGCC
Source organism: Burhinus bistriatus (assembly GCA_013397275.1). Classification (NCBI taxonomy): domain Eukaryota; kingdom Metazoa; phylum Chordata; class Aves; order Charadriiformes; family Burhinidae; genus Burhinus; species Burhinus bistriatus. The sequence goes on along the minus strand of VYXH01012193.1, from coordinate 44,654 downwards.
CTAATGACAATTGGTAAGGGATGTCCCAACCAACAAGCATTTTTGTCTTATTTTGTCCCTCTGCCCTGTTGAAGAGGAGGAATGAGAGAGCAGCTGGGTTACTCTCTGGAAACTGGCCAAGGTCAACCCACCTGAGCACCGTATAGTTACACAGTGCGACAATGACTACCTGTATATTTCCACCCTTCTCATGTGTGTATGCCTCCTTGATCTCATTCTGGGTAGATAAATGTACTAGAGATTAAGACAGCATTTAGATATATTTCTCTTCTGCTTTAAATTATACACAGTAATCCAAACCTTTTGTTTAAATTTACATGGCACAAGAAAAATATATCCCCTGACTTCACATTTACTCCTCTCTCATACCTGAAGGCAAATTTATCCATATTTTAAGAATAACTTTTAAAGTGGGCTACGCAGTAGTGTATAACAACAGGTTTAGAGAAATAACATGAAATCTTAAGCCTGATTCTCTACTGGTTTGTCCATAATGTGATGAAATGCACCACAGCAAAGAGGACAGACCACAGGGAAAACAAAAAGTAACAAAACGCAGCTTCCCATCTTTAGCTGCAAGCTGTGTTTCTCAATTAGATACCATAAAATGATCTATATGAATCTGAGTGATAACATTATTAACACAGAGATAAATTAAAAATTGCTTATGTTGGTCATCTGAAATCAGAGCAAAACATTTTTTATCCATTGTGGGAAGAGAGACTGTCTTTTCTTCAAATGTGTTCAGCATGCCTAGCCTAATCCCTGACTGGGGACTCTACACATTACTACAATTCAAATGTTGAATCATAATAATTATGTTAGAGAATTAAAAAACAGTATAGGGACTAATTTTGTATCCTTCCACTTGAAAATCCAAGCTCCCTCAGTTATCTTCAGTCAAGCCATACAAGACTCAGAGGGAGCCATAAAAGGAACTAAAAATAACCTTACATCGCTTTTCTAGGCATAAAAATGTCATACTTTCACCTCTGAATCTTCCTGGGACAGAATTAAATTCTGTGTATGTCCCACTTGGACAATGAAAAATTTCTTTTCCAAAACCTTCTTTCTAGAATTAGGTTTTACGTACAATTAAGAATAAATGTACATAATCTGCTTTAAACTTTGTGTAGACTCATAAATAACCCGGCAGTCTGAGCAGGTGTCAGTTACAGGTACACAAGTATAATGAGTCATAAGATGGTTAAGTGGTAAATATTCACAAGGCCAAGAGCAAGTGAGGCTCTTCAGTAGGAGTGTGTAAGTAGATATGTTTTATATTAGACTTCAGACCCTAACTGTGTTGACTTTATTCATCATAATTAAACTGATTTTACATGAAAAGGGAGGATGCTTTTGTGTTAAGCCATGATAACCTCTACGTAAAACCTCTCAAAGTTTAAATAGAACAACAATATGATTTATGTTTACTAAAGATAAACATTTGCTTTCTCCATGTGAGGGCTAACTGAGCATTACTGTTACACCCTAGTTTTTCATTACTGGAAGTCCTTTGAAATAGTGGAGTTATGGCAACCAAAAAGGTCGATGTGGAAAATTAACCCCTTAGTGGAGCACATATGCTGAAATTTCTAATATTACTATGCCCTCAAAATATAATATCATGAAGCACTGCAAAACTAATGTATTCATTTTCAAAGTTAAATTATGTTCTAATATTAGTTATTGAACAATACTAATATCAATTGTCATAATCATGAAAAAGTAGTCCAGAACTGTATAATTAAAAAAGCCGAAAGAGAAAGGCAGGACAGAAAAAGGCACACAATGTGACTCTGAAGGACAATCTAAGGCTCTAAACACAAACCAAGAAATGCTTCACACATTTATGCACCGTGGCAATTTTATAAACATCTCAGTTTTACTTCTCATTGCGTTTTGTACCTCTCAAAATGAATTGATATTCTTCAAATGTGCTTCATTTCCATTTTGAGAGACAAAGAATTTCCTGCACGAAAATACTCCAGAAAGATTTCCAGGGTTAGCTTTATGATAAAGACATTTTCAAATCAAACACAGTTATTGTAATACGTTCCACATTAGACTGTGATACTTTTGTATCTAGATTAACATCAGATTAGTTGTATTGAACAGTTTTATTCTGCCATTTAAAAATTAATCATTATTATTGTGTTGGGTTTTATGATCCCATAAATAGTGCACAAAGTACTGCAAGTAAGCCTATCTCTTCAGGCTGAATAGAAAATGGATACTGTACGTAGTCTTGCTAGATTCTACCCCTGCCAAGATTAATAGCAGTACTTAGAAAAATACTTTACAACATGTGAAAATGTTGAGATGGGAGAGGAGGTTTTTGCAATCTTCTTCTTCAAAAAAAACCATTGCTAAACCCAAAATCTACTATTTTACCCATAGACTGGTATATATTCAAAGGAATGTTTGAGTGGCTTATTTACATACAGAGTACTGCATTTCCTCATTGGTTTCCAATTCCTTTGAAGTTCAATGTCTTTCGGGGTGGATTTTTTTTGGTGGGGTTTTTTTGAAAGAAAATTCTTAGTATTTTTAAAAGAAAATAAATGTATACAACCTCCTTGAGTAAGAATATTTGAGTGAGCTTTCTTTTGTTTTTATTTCTAATCAGATGGTTTTCACATTTGAAGCTACAAAACTCTGAGACTTTCTTAAAACATTCAGTCTTTTATTTGTAGATCCTGGGAATTGGGCAGTCCTGAAAAATGTAAGGCCTGATTTTTTAAGGCTTTATGACTCATATAATCGTTTCCACCTGTAAAAAAGGAATACAATGGTTCCTTCTGTAGAACAAGTATGATTTTTTATTTTTTTTTTTCCAGTCAGTTATATCAAGACAGTATGTTGCATCCACTTTGAAATCTTTTTCCACAATCATAATGAACACACAGCCTTCAGTCAAACCTGTAACATCTAAAAAACTGGTAGGTCCAGTACTTCCATTGAATCCATTAATATGTCTTTGCTGTTTGACTCTGGTCCTGACTTGCAGAGGAGGTTATGTCTAGGAGAAGGTGGAAGTAGATAAGAAAGAAGAAACAAAACTCTTTTACATATATATATATGCATGAATTTATTAATTTTACTTCTACAAACACGCTCCTATGTATACAGTTTTCCACCACTGCCAAGTGCCTGCATCTTGAGATCTAATCAATTGGAACATATATTTAGTGTTAGTCAATTTACAGGGATACCGTGGAGATCAATTTATCACAAATTGTTCATTGATTTCCATAATTGACATACTTTCTCCAAATCATGCAAATGGGAATTACGTTACCAGTGGCTTTAGTAGTTTAGACTACTTTGTATAAAAAACCACCAGTATAAATAAATTAGCACTAACACTATTTAAAACTGATATTACTATGGCTCTTTTTCTTGACATTGATAATAGACCATGACTCATTTTAAGTATCTGAAAAGAGTGCATGCCTTAGCTATCTGTCTAGAGGTAAGATTATACTACAGTCAGAAGGGCCTTGACTCATTTTCTCACAAATATGAACATTTAAAGCTATTTGTGATATCCTAGGGTGTTTTCTTGGCTTTTAGCTGCCAGTCCATGAGTTACCACTGGTTTTGTTTTACCTATGAGCTGCTTACAGTGAAAATCTTGTGGGCAAACAGGAAAAAAATCCAAGAACGTATTTTTTGTATGCTAGAAATCTTGATAGTTCATCCAAATAGTTATTCTTACTTCACATTCAATTGTTACAGTACAAACAAACAAAAAAAAAATAGAGAAGAAATTAATACTAATATACAGAAAAAGTGTAATAATACACAACAGTTCTTTGTTCTCTTGATTATCCCTGAAATGTGTTTCATCCAATACTAGGTATGAGACTATTTAACTAACTATTTGTGAGCTGCTTAAAGGCACAGTGTCTCCGATGCTAGCCTGGACCTCTGGCATTATCATCTCTTGCCTCTACTTCTCTTTACAGCATTCTGTGTTCCTGTTTTTCAAGGCTTCTGCTGTCATGAAAGACCTGTATTTCTCCGTACTACATTATCAAATTAGAGTTATAAGTGCCTCATTCTGCACAAATTAGTTGTTTGTTTCTCCTGTTAAATACAAAACTATGATTCTGCCATACAAACATAAGCAAAAATAAAACAGTTTAGCCATAGCTAAAAGCTTTGTTACAGATGAACCATGTAAAAATGAGTTCTAGGTATTTAAAAAAAAGTTCAGACAAAGAAAGTCTGACAAGCCTAATTCCTAACACCTTGCAAAAGCAGTACCTAGACTGTAGCCTGTTACTAAAAATGGCAATGTTCTATTACTTTTCTAGATGGCTCCACAGCCTTAAATGAAGTCCCCTCCGTTTAGGGGTTCTCAGGGGGGTTCAGTGGTGTTCTCGGTGTCTGGCTACTATAACATGCCCATGCACAAGGGAATACCTGGTTTCAGCTAGTTAACTACCTCCTCATTACTTCAAGAACTGAGCAGTTTTTAATACATTCTGTGGTAGATATGCAGGGCTTAGTTCAACTGTCTTGAATAGGAATCTAGTGTCATTTGGGATATACCGGATTGTGAACCTTGTTATCTACCTGCCAGTGTAGAAGAGCATGGTGGGTTAACTTGGGTTGGCCACCAGGTGCCCACCAAGTTGTTCTATCACTCCCCCTTCTCAACAGGACAGGGGAGAAAATACAACAAAAAGTTAATGGGTCAAGATAAAACCAAGGAGATCACTCAGCAATTACTGTCACAGGCAAAATAGATGTTGCTTGTGGAAGATTAATTTATTGCCAATTAATAACAGAGTAGGATAATAATAAAATACGAACAAATCTAAAAGGTCAACTTCCCCCCACCTCTCCCTTATTCCCAGGCTCAACTTCATTCTGGATTCTTTTTCTTCCTCCACCTTGAGCAGTGCAGGGAGATGAGGAATGGCAGGTGCAGTCAGATCATCACATGTTGTCTCTCCTGGTCCTTCCTCCTCACACTTTTCCCCTGCTCCCACCCACAGGGTAAAGCCATTCATGAACTGTTCCAGTGTGGGTCCCTCAGGGGCCACAGCTCATAGAATCATTGAATGGTTTTGGTCGGAATGGACCTTAAAGATCACCTAGTTCCAACCCGACAGCCATGGGCAGAGACATCTCCCACTAGACCTGGTTGCTCAAAGCCCCATGCAGCCTGGTCTTGAACACTTCCAAGGATGGGGCCTCCACAATTTCCCTAGGTAAACTGTTCCAGTCCCTCTCCAACCTCAGAGTGAAAAATTTCTTCCCGATATTTACTCTAAATCTACCCTCTTCCAGTTTGAAGGATTACTTCCATCACTACATTCCCTTGTAAAAAGTCCCTCTCCAGCTTTCTTGTAAGCCCCCTTCAGATACTGGAAGGGGCTATAAGGTCTCGCCAGAGACTGAACAACCCCAACTCTCTCAGCCTGTCCTCATAGCAGAGGTGCTCTAACCCTCTGATCATCTTTGTGGCCCTCCTCTAGACCTGCTCCAACAGGTCCACGTCTTTCTTGTGCGGCAAACTCAAAAGCTGGATGCAGTACTCCAAGGAGGGGTCTCATAAGAGCAAAGTAGTCGGGGAGAATCACCTCCCTTGACCTGCTGGCCACACTTCTTATGGTTAGCCTTCTGGATTGCAGGCACACATTGCTGGCTTATGTTGAGCTTCTCATTCACCAACACGCTCAAGTCCTTCTCCTCAGGGCTGCTCTCAATCCATCCTCTGCCCAGCCTGTATTTCTGCTTGGGATTGCCTTGACCCACGTGCAGGACCCTGCACTTGACCTCATTGAACTTCATAAGGTTTGCACAGGTCCACTTCTCAAGTCTGTCCAGGTCCCTCTGGATGGCATCCCTTCCCTCCAGCATGTGAACTGCTCCACACAGCTTGGTGTCGTCAGCAAACTTGCTGAGGCTGCACTCAATCCCACAATCCCTGTTGCCGACAAAGATGTTGAACAACACCGGTACTGTCAGAAAATCTGTTCCTGCATGGGTTCCTCTCTATGGGCCACGGTTTCCGCCAGGAGCCTGCTTTGGCATAGGCTCTCTACAGGCTGCAGCTTCCTTCAGAGTACATCCGCCTGCTCTGGTATGGGGTCCTCCACGGGCTGCAGGTGGCTATCTGTTCCACCATGGACCTCCTTGGGCTGCAGGGGAACACCTGCATCACAATGGATNAACAGGTCCACGTCTTTCTTGTGCGGCAAACTCAAAAGCTGGATGCAGTACTCCAAGGAGGGGTCTCATAAGAGCAAAGTAGTCGGGGAGATCCTTCTTTGCTGACCTTGGTGTAGGGCTCTTTCTCTCATATTTCTCACTCCTCTCTGCCAGCTGCTGTTGTGCAGTGGTTTTTACCTCTTCTTAAATATGTTATCACAAAGACACTACCAATGTCACTGATAGGCTCAGCTTTGGCCAGTGGAGGGTCACTCTTGCAGCCAGCTGGAACTGGCTCTGTCAGACATGTGGGCAGCTTCTCACAGAACCCACCCCTGTAGCCCTCCCACCACCAAAACCTTGTCGTGTAAACTGAATACAAGGAGCAAAGGTTTCCATAAAGCCTGCATCATATCTGCCAGTGCCAACGAGATGTTAGGGTATTTTAATCAGTGCTTGACACTTATGATACAGCAATCAAACAAAGACTGTAAGCAATATGGTTAATGAAAACTGTTCAGCTGACCAACCATATTTTATGGTGGGACAAATAACTCAGGAAGCTCAGTTGGCTGTATTGATTAGAGACTTGGTTTACTTGCCTTAACTTTGGAGGCTAGTACCATTTTAGATGCTCTGGGGAAATACAAGATGCCACATCAATTTGGCAGGTATGATAGAGGACCCACAGAACTAAAGTCTTCGATAACTAGCAGTGGAGTCTAGTTCTGGAACAGCTGAATATTGTAGGTGCCTTAAAATTAGAAGAGATTTCTGATTTCTTTCTTTTTTTTTTTTTT
>VYXH01012193.1:21785-37395 GCA_013397275.1 Burhinus bistriatus | reverse complement strand
AGAGGTGCTCTAACCCTCTGATCATCTTTGTGGCCCTCCTCTAGACCTGCTCCAACAGGTCCACGTCTTTCTTGTGCGGCAAACTCAAAAGCTGGATGCAGTACTCCAAGGAGGGGTCTCATAAGAGCAAAGTAGTCGGGGAGAATCACCTCCCTTGACCTGCTGGCCACACTTCTTATGGTTAGCCTTCTGGATTGCAGGCACACATTGCTGGCTTATGTTGAGCTTCTCATTCACCAACACGCTCAAGTCCTTCTCCTCAGGGCTGCTCTCAATCCATCCTCTGCCCAGCCTGTATTTCTGCTTGGGATTGCCTTGACCCACGTGCAGGACCCTGCACTTGACCTCATTGAACTTCATAAGGTTTGCACAGGTCCACTTCTCAAGTCTGTCCAGGTCCCTCTGGATGGCATCCCTTCCCTCCAGCATGTGAACTGCTCCACACAGCTTGGTGTCGTCAGCAAACTTGCTGAGGCTGCACTCAATCCCACAATCCCTGTTGCCGACAAAGATGTTGAACAACACCGGTACTGTCAGAAAATCTGTTCCTGCATGGGTTCCTCTCTATGGGCCACGGTTTCCGCCAGGAGCCTGCTTTGGCATAGGCTCTCTACAGGCTGCAGCTTCCTTCAGAGTACATCCGCCTGCTCTGGTATGGGGTCCTCCACGGGCTGCAGGTGGCTATCTGTTCCACCATGGACCTCCTTGGGCTGCAGGGGAACACCTGCATCACAATGGATTAGGGGAATCTCTGCTCTGGTGCCTGGAGCACTTCCTTCCCCTCCTTCTTTGCTGACCTTGGTGTAGGGCTCTTTCTCTCATATTTCTCACTCCTCTCTGCCAGCTGCTGTTGTGCAGTGGTTTTTACCTCTTCTTAAATATGTTATCACAAAGACACTACCAATGTCACTGATAGGCTCAGCTTTGGCCAGTGGAGGGTCACTCTTGCAGCCAGCTGGAACTGGCTCTGTCAGACATGTGGGCAGCTTCTCACAGAACCCACCCCTGTAGCCCTCCCACCACCAAAACCTTGTCGTGTAAACTGAATACAAGGAGCAAAGGTTTCCATAAAGCCTGCATCATATCTGCCAGTGCCAACGAGATGTTAGGGTATTTTAATCAGTGCTTGACACTTATGATACAGCAATCAAACAAAGACTGTAAGCAATATGGTTAATGAAAACTGTTCAGCTGACCAACCATATTTTATGGTGGGACAAATAACTCAGGAAGCTCAGTTGGCTGTATTGATTAGAGACTTGGTTTACTTGCCTTAACTTTGGAGGCTAGTACCATTTTAGATGCTCTGGGGAAATACAAGATGCCACATCAATTTGGCAGGTATGATAGAGGACCCACAGAACTAAAGTCTTCGATAACTAGCAGTGGAGTCTAGTTCTGGAACAGCTGAATATTGTAGGTGCCTTAAAATTAGAAGAGATTTCTGATTTCTTTCTTTTTTTTTTTTTTTCTCCCCCTCACCCCAAATACTTAAATCCAATAATAAAAAGCTCATTAGAATTAAAAGAGGTTATACATCTCTTCCATTTTAGAAGAGTACTCTTACCACCAAGTTATAAAATCAGGCTTACATATGCTCACAAGCCTAGTTAATATTTAATTACTTTATGCACAGTGGAGCAGCTTTGGCAGAAGGAATTGAGTAGGTACGTCTCTCCTGAATAACCTTCAGACTAATAATTAGTTAATCTCAATGGAAATGTAGTCTCAGGTCCTTGAATTTAAGAACAAAGTGAGCCTATGTCTGTCGTGCCCTTCATGATAGCTATCATCATGAACCTATCGGATGAAAAGTTGATAAGAGTACCATAATGGGTTTTTTCAGAAAAATAAGGAACAGGTTCAATATTTGACTCATGCTAGGCAGTTGAAATTGTCCTAAGAATTACTAGCTTTCATGAGTGTGTTTCCCTCACAACAGTGAGTTTGCTACTAATACAGCAATAATACAATATATACAAAATAATGAGATATGTATAGATGGACTGCTCTTGAACTGCTTACTCTGTTTTTTAGGAACCAGCAAGTTATATCAGTAATCAATGACTTATCTTTCAGAGACTTTTTCCCACTATAATATTTTTACTGTACACAATACAAGGGGAAAAAAGACCTTCCATATGCAATTCCCTTTCTGAGTCTCCAGACTTATTATTGGAAACCTATTCAGCATGTTACTTTGTTTGAAGACACTGGCAAAATGCAAACTGATTTGTGAAACAACACAACAAACCTTTTAAATCCTTTTTCATACATTAAATATAATCTTGTAACCTAATGTCCCTAATTTTTCAGGGTGTAACATACTGTCATTATTTTCATCTACAGAAAATGAGTGTAAAATGGAAGCAAGTATATACTATCTTCTTTTGCTAGTGTTTACACTGACTTTGCTCAGGAACAAGAAACTACACAGAACAACAGAGGATTACATTCACTCTATCTGATTCTGTAGTATCTCCCAAGAATTTGTATTAGATCTTGTAATAATGGATGAGAAGGATCGAGGAACATTAGTCAAGATTGTCAACATGCAAGGAATCACCAAGGCAAGGTATTATATCCATATTTCATTAAGATAAAAATAGTTCTTTATACTAAAACTTGTGAAGATTGATCACTGGAGGCAAACTATTTTATGAAAGAGATTTTCAAAGGTATAAACAATTTTATGCTACCAGTTCCCATTTACTTTCAATATGAGTTGGGTGCCTCGCTGGTCTTTGTGTCTTAAAAAAGCTCTAAGTGGTAGTTGCATTTTTGCCCTGCACTACTCTCCAGTCTATTAAATAAAATTTAATTGTCATTCTTATAATCAGTCCAGGTGATTTTGAGCAATTATTGACTAATGTACTGCCATATATTTTTAAGATTGCTATAGGAGTATTCCATGTAAACAGCAGACTCATCTAATTCTGATAAAGAACCTTTTAGTGACAAGAAATGTATGAAATTTCTATTTTAATCTAATCTGCTTTAATGTAATCTGGTACTTCTGAGAAAGATTACTTTATGGCCATTTACTGACTTCATTTCCTATGCATGACTCAAGAGGAGTGGTGAGCAAGCAATAAAGATGAGATACAGAATGCTCCTTAGATACCCAGTGCAAGGAACAGAAAAACCATGAAAACCCATGATACAAGTGATACAGAAGAATCAAAAAGATGAAAGTACAAGTAAAAAATATCACATACTTGCATAGCTACATAGAAAATGGTACTAAGTATCATAATGTATATATTTTCAATCCCCAAGACCAGTAAGAAAATACATAGGAAACAGCTTTTCTTCAGCACAACATTAATTTCTGTTGATTATTCTGTGAACATATAGGAGAGACAGACAGCACAAAAAGGAGAGGTGACAGTCACTGCTGACATGTGCTTTGAGGCAACAGGTCAAAAGGGATGTAGATGAATAAAAAGTATGTTGAAAATTAATCAGCTGAGATTAGACACACACTATTAACATATTTATTTAATAAGAGTATTCAAGCCTTGATAGAAAAATACATTATTTCCTTTTTTTCCCTGCTTAACTAAGAACAAGAGGAGGCTTTGTGAATGACACGATTCTTCCCAATCAGTCTTTTTATTTTCTGAGCTGCTGCCTCACTATTTAACACTATCCAGCAGGCAGTTTGTTTCATGATAAAAAACCACGTTCTGTTCAACCAAATTTATTGAATGCCTTCTAAGACTATGATAAGTTGTAAAGGATTGTGTGATGCAAAGAAGACCCGTGAAAAACACAGGTGGCCCAAAAGTATAAGCACAAGAAAAGAACAAATGCACCAAGTGCATAAGCACAAATCACAGATGGTCAATTACTAGACAATGAAGGAACACAGCCTTTGGAGCTGGATATAATAACAACCTCAAGCAGACCTTGCATGAGGAGGAAGAAATCATTGATGTTAACAACACATTACTCTCAGAAAAGAACTTGGGGTACTGAAGACACTTCAACCTACTGCACTTTCTCTCTAAAGAATTAGAACACCCAGGGACAGTGTAGAGGTCAGAATAACACCAAAGAAAGGTGTAAATGTTAGAAAGTGTCTGTATAGTTTTATTGGAAATTAGATGTAATAACTGGATAATTTGGAATAGAAGCATTAGCATCCTTGTAATTGAATTAATAATTCTTTGATTAGACTGCTAAGGTTTTAATTAGATTAATGCTAAATTTTTAGATTTTGATATAAAGTGTATTTCTTCATCTCACCTAAATTTCATGTGAACAGGTACCTTGTACTTGAATATTTGCTGTTAAAATTTGTGATGCAACAGCTGGGATTTCTTATAGAAAGAACTTTATGACCTTAAACACTTGGATAATAGGAATGGAATGAAAGTTGTACAAAATGCAAGGTCCCAGGAACCTCTGTTGTAAGCCAGAAAAAAGTCAGCTGGAGACTACTGGAAAGTAGAGAAAGACAGTCACCTTAAGGGATCATAGAATGATGGGGAACCCTATACATGAGGCAACCATTAAAAAAGAAAACCCTAAGACAAATTACAGAGATACTTCCAGTAACAATAGAGAGTTCTCGAACCATTTCACAATTTACTGGTGAGACTATCAGAATACGTTACACTCTCTGGTCATCTGTATACAATGAAAATAAACTGAAACTGGAAGTGAAAAGTTGTAATAATTGAGTCTATTTTATGAGAGAAGATAATAAGCCTTTGACTTAGTTGAATGGAACAAAGACTGAGATGAGTATGACTGTTGTTCATAAACATTCATGGGGTGAAACTCACAGGGGGAAAAAGCTATTTGTTCTTAAGAACAGGTGTGGCAGAAGGACAGACTGGTATAAAATGCATAAATTTAGATTAGAAATTAGGGCCTTTGGAGATGTAAGATTCTGGGAAAATCAGTAAAGACAAGAAGGAAAAAAATTGCTGTGTTAACATGAAGTATGAAAAGTGATGCTTGCTGTTGCAAGGATGTGACTTGATTACTAAAAATTTTCTCTTCATTTATGTTTTTTTTATAACATTACCAACTGTTGCATTTTGTCCTACGAATACATTCAATAATTTTCTTAAATATTTTTACAACAAAACAACTTTTCGATGCAAAAGAATCTGTAATACCTAGCTTGCAGATAATAGGATATGTATTATACAGACTTGGCAACATTCAAAATATTTCATACATATATAAAAAGCAACACCATATTTCTGTGTGATTTGACAATTTTTTTCTTACAAAACTAACAGAGAGCTGAACAAAACCTCTTCTCTCTTTCCCACCTTATCACCTACCTATTAATATGATAATGGAATTGACTTGGCTTGTCAGAGAAACTTAAAACATTTACAGCAAAGCAATCCATGTAGTTTGCTTTCTACTGGTATGCAAATGACATTCCAACATCTCAATTAAACCTGTGTTCAAATCCCTATTAAGCTCACAGAAAAAAGATCTTCACTGAAATATAAAGATCTTTTGAGAAGTTTAAATTTGTAATGTCTTTACATACATGCATGATTTTTTTTCTCCTGACTCTAAAAGAATAATAGCGTCTGTTACTATCACCACATTATGCAGCTACTTTAAATAATATTTAAGATATTAATCTGTTTTAAATAATGAGTAACTGTTTTCCAGAGAGCTTCAAAGTATAGTAGTATTAGAGAAGTCAAGAGGTAAGACACATCGCTTAAATCCTGTCAGAATTACAATCAGGAATATAGGAATGACACAGATTCAGTACCAGCAGGATCCTTTTTAGTCACTTCACAATAATTTTAATTGCATCAAATACCGGCTTCTACTTTGCTATTGATGACAGTGTAAGATTTCTATTCATTCTAACAGTACTCCCTAGAATGTTTCTTCATACATCTAAAATTACATAGAATATATTATGCCAAAGTCTATGAAATTTAAGTTTTAACTGTGTTGTAAAGATGAAATTTGTATTTGTCCTAACGTTATCATGACTGTGTGTCTGTGTGTAAACCAAGTGCATTCAGCCCAGTTCCTTTGGTGGTCCCAAGCAGCTACGCAGCTAGTCTCTGCGTAGATGAGGCAATGGATAGATTTGAGACAATGAAGCAACTTCAGACAAGAGGGTTGACTCATACCACCATACCTACCACCTTTACAAGAAAGCACTTGGCTGATGTTACAGGAGCTCTCCAGGTGGGAATTTCAGACAGCCCTGGAGACTCCCCCTGGCAGCTCCTACTGTACTTAGGCCAAGTGGTGACACCATTTCTATCCTTATGTATGTTAACTAGCATGCTGGGTAGAGAAGCTGGTCATCCCAAGAACACTGCAAGTTAGTTCCTGATGTAGAATTTATTAAACTACATGCAGATAATTTAAAATAGCCAGTAGAAATTGTTTCTGCAGGTGTAGTAGTGGTCATGTAGGACTGTTTTTCATATGTAGATAAGATAGCTGGTGTTTTGTTCACAGTGTAAGATAATAGAAATTGGTCATGCGTACCCTGGGGTGGCCATGTAGGATCATACACCAGCTGGACTATAAGGATTTGGCAAAAATTTGGGGTCTGTCACCTGAATCATGCAACAGAGACTCTGGTTACCATCCAGACAGCTACTGGTTGTCCTGTTCAAGATGTTTGATTCCCAATGAGAGCGTTACCCTATGTAAAGTATCTAATTTTTTTCTTCTTTTTTAACAAGCACTCTTTCAGTGAGTCTTGTACAACAATGTAGACGGTGTAGAATGGGTTGTTTCACTATATATGTGTACATTTATACACATTGACCTCCTTGTATATAAGGAAGTTCTGTAGAGTTTTTTTACTGAGATATATAAAGTCTTTGGATAATTTGAATAGCACAAGAGATGTAGATTCAACAAGAACAAAAAACACTTGAAAGGGAATAAGTATAAATGGACTAGTCAGAAATACGACTTGATTGCCACTGTTCTGCTGGAGGTGGGAGAAAATACAAGCATTTTGAGGAAAAAAATCCTAGCCTATTTTGTTTTATTAGATCTTTTATCATTGTGCCACTGGAATTAGGATTTATCTAGCTAAAGCCGATTAAAGAAGGAAATTAAGACCCAAGAACTCCTTTATATATTTGAACGTGCTATTGTTATGTACTTTGTTATATCCTTGCTAAGTTTAACAATTATCAGTTGTAGAAACAATTAATTTTTTTTTCAATATAATGCACAAATGCTCAATGTTGTCGGGTAGTGTTACATTTGTAGACTGTTTGCTGAGTCCTAAACCTGCCCATAGTTTTCAGAATTGCTAGCGTGCTTTTTCATTATGAATATCTATGAGAGAATACATTTGCACAGATAATTATGGCTCGATTTCTTTTTGTAGTGTATATTGTAGTTACAGATTATTTCATTCAAATGTTCTTGGAGATAAACAGTAAGAATAAAACCTTTACATAGGATTTATTTTACTTTCAAAATAATATAGGTAAATACTTTTAATAGTATTTTCCTAGTTTTAAACATCGCATTCTGATACAAGTCATGCTTATCAACTTAATTTCAGTAATAATGTTGGCATAAGTAGATGCCCAAACATTGGCACAAAACATAGTTTTGTGTGAGTTATACTTAAGACTGCTGATAGAGTAAACAGAATTCAAAGAGTTTCCTCTTGCTGTCATTTTCGGCTACACTGTTATATTGTCATGAACTATGAAGCTTTTCTGAAATTCCATCCTTTTCTTCAAAGGTTATACTTTTTTTGGTATTTTTAATTGGGAATTAATGATCTTAGTTCTGATCACTTAAAAAAAGTTACATATTTGCTGTAATATAGAACATTACGTCTCATATTCAGTTTTTTCTCTTTATGATTAACTACAGAGTCTGGAGCACTAAGATAAAACAGTACAGCTTCCTGATAAGGGTAAAGATTTATTTTATTTCCAGTTTGTAACAAAGCTTGAATATTCCAATTTGTCCAGTGAGGCACATCCAACATCACATTAAAATACTTGAGAAGATTGTTGTTTTGTAGAAAACATATTTGCATAAAGCTCTTCTGAAAAATAAATAAAAGGATGACAAAATGACTCCTAATAAGAATGATGTGATGATTAATTAGAGTAAAAAGGATGTGGACATCAATACCTTTATCTGATAGTCATAGAAGGAGAATTTTAATGCCCATTCATTGGCATTGTCACACCTTCTATGCTTTAAACTCTCTTCAAGTGTTGATTTCCTTATTATGGAGGCAGGTATTTTCTTTGAAGAGGTTTAACTTGACTTTCCAAAGCCTCGATCCTCATGCTTTTCTAAAAATCTTTACGTCCTCTGTCTCAGATGGCTATGCAATGCAAAATGTAAGATCATGAATTAAATGAGCAAGTTAATCCCATTAAATCGACAAGTTCCATGGAAGTCACAGAAATACGTGTGTAGCTAACCACCAGTATAATCGAATGCAATTGCATTAAAAAACAACATTGTCTTATATAAACAATTGATGCTTAACTTGTAGTCTGAGATATAGATACAGCCTAGGAGTTATTTTTTTTCCATCTCTATGACATTATTTTTGTTTCTTATTATTGGATAATGTATGTTAATGTGGGGCCTAAAAATGTACGTTTGTACACTCTGCATAGCCATAAAGATGAAAAAAATTCCCAGCCTTTTTACATGCTGTTGTCTATTTCATATCTTTTTGAACACTACTACTGAGACAAGTTATTACTCATTATAGACTTCTCAAATAAGTTTTAGTCTATGATGTTTAATCCAACAGTCCTTTGGCTCTCTCTGGATCTGAGAGTGGGATGCAGGTGCCTGAACATTGGTATCCAGAGGTATTTTAGACACCCACAAGTATCCTGATGGCTCTCCAACTGCCACACTACATAGAAACAAATCTCTTACTTTTTCCATACATATTAAATGACTCAGACTCCTAAGATACAGTAAATTGAACTAGACATGTATGAGCAGGCAACTGAATTGCTCTCTGAAAGTCAAAACACCACCATCCACTTGAAAATACCAGCTTCACATTTTAGTGAGGAAAACCTTCCCTCAAATTGTAATTAATCCTGAGTTCTGCATTCACAGCACAGTGTTGATTCTTTTTTTATCCCAAGAAAGTAGATAGAAGAGGTAATGATACAAAATACATCTTATGGATGATGCTTCAGTACCTTTACATACCTACATAGCTGGTTGATTACCCACACTTTTCTGTAGTCCTGTTAGCCTCATGTAAAACAAGCAGTTCAATATCCAAAAGAATGGGGCTGCATGTACAAATCCACAGAGGCCCCAGTGGGACATGTTTCTTTATCCAATGTGGTTATCCTGCATTTAAACCTTTAAATATTTAAATATACATTAATTTCAACCATACATCTGCTCTAGAGCATAAATCTTCCTCAAAATGTTATCACAGTTCTTCTACTACACTTCTTTTGATTTTAGCCAGTCAGTTCTGAAATTAGCATTTACACCTCTGTAACAATTCAAGTAAATACCAGCATCCAGAAACACTTTGTGACTCCCACAGTTAGGTTCTTCCCTACCCATGTTTTATGCACATTATGACCTCAGTGAACATTAATCCCTTCTCCCTTCCAAATGTTACTTCTTTCCCTTTTCGGTCGTACAGAAACCTATCCATATTGGCAGGGAAGAAGTGCTAGTACACTGGAACAAATCCACCAGTCTGGACTTCCATGGGAGAAGGATTTCAAGGGGCACTGTGGCACATTTTTTCCTTCAGAGTTCAGAGCATTGTTTTAATCTTTAATGATGATGAAGAGATGAGTTCATTGCTTTAAGTTTCCTGTCTTGGGGCTGATTTCACAATCAATCCTGACCCAAGTGGTACCTCTAAAACCTGTTCCATGTACACTGTATCAGTAGTAAAAAGATGTCAGCACCTCAACTGCTCCTTTATTTCACAGCTTTCTATAGCATAGGCAGAAGTATCTAGAAGACAGTGGATGGACAGTTAATGCATACACAATCTTCCTGGATAAAATATGGATAACTCTGTATTGTGGAATAGAACAAGGCAGCCACCATACCCCTGACTAATCAGTGTCAAAATTATCACAGGCTTGTTTCCTGGAGTATCTAGTGTTACTATCCTACACCCCCACACCAATACTGGAAGTTCAGCTGTCTTTATTTGGAAACTTACTTAGCATGACCGGAAGAAAAGCTGCTTTCTAGCCACATCTGAAAAATAATGAAAGATATAAACCCTTCGTTAACCCCTGAGTTTATACTAGCTGTAAGGATTTCTAATGGGTCTCTTTTTAGGGGGTGATATTTTGTATTAGATGAAAGTTTACGGTGGTAAAAGTCCACCAAACATCCTTCACGACATTTTGTGGAATACTAGTATTTACGCTTTTGTAATTTTCAGACTTGAGCCAACTCAAGGATCATGACTGGTTGAAAAGAGTTTACATTTTAAAATAGAAAACCTGGATCCAAAACAAGCACATCCTCAAATCACAGTTACATTTAAATCTCTATGCTTGAGAGGTAGCCTTTCATATATACTAACTCCTCAACTTTCCATTTCCTTTGGTATTTTCAAGGTCAGAGGGTAAGAGGAAAAGCACAGTTCTGTATGCAATTCTGAGAACTGAACACCGCATACTGCTTTTGAAAAACAGATGATTTCTTTTGCAGGACATAACTGGTAAGCCTTACCCCTCCTCCCCAGCCCTCTGGCATTCCAGCTGAGATAATCAGTAGAAAGGGACTTGGCATCAAACACAAATGTGAAACAGGATGGTGTGAAGCTGCTTACCAAGCTGTTAGAGGCAGAGAAAAAACAAAGATCTGTACCAGATAAAAACTTTAATCCTATCTGCAATGATATAAAGGAAGAAAAAGGCAGATGTTAAGATGATAATTTTGGTGATCTGGAAATCTGGCAGTGAGCTCAGAAATGGTAAATTAAATTAAGTACAGGAGAATAACTACATCTTTCAAAACAGAGCAGGGCAGAAACTCCAATAGAGAAAGCATCATTAGAATTTGGATACATTCACTCTGCAGGCAACTTTTCCTTTCTGCTGAGGTCTATCTTGCTTTAAATTATCCATTGTATCCATTCCTCACTTCTGTTAAAAGTCACCTGCAGCTCTGTAGAATTTGCAGTCTTGTGGAGATAATAGCAAGGAAAAAAATGAGCTGTTTGGAAATGATGAAGGAAAAGAGAATAAGCTCCCCAAGTATACGGTAGAATTGTTCAGTTATACAATATATTAGTTAAAAATGAGTTCAGGAGAGAAATGCAAATGGTGGCCTACTGCTTCAGCACAGCAGAGTTTTGTCAGCTGAATGGTTTTTGAGTTGTTCTGCTTTGGACTTACAACAATAACTACCAGTGAAGCACAGCTGGTGCTCAGGAGGTAGAAGTGTAGTAGTCCACTTATGTGAAAGAAGTGAGTGTATAGGCAAAACTGTAAAAAAGAGACACATCAATTAAAAAATGCAAAAGTCATCAGTAGAGGGGAAAAAAATAGTTACAAATGTATCTTTTTTCCTAGATGGTAGTGAGGAGCATTTATGGAGTACAAAGGTACAGAAAGAAAACAGTCCATTATGTTACAGAGGGTTCAAAATTTTTCAGATTAATTTGAATTTGAGTTTCAGTTTGAACTTTCTGTCTTTGGAGAAATATCTCAGCAATACTGAGCCAGCATCTGATGTGAATTGCTTTGATGTATGTCCTGACTGAACTAGTTTTGAATGTATTAGAAATCTTTTCACTATCATAGTTATATTTTTTAAAAGCCATAATTAAGAAGTTGTATTTTTTTCCATTTAAAAAATAAAACTCTGGAATTGAAACTTGGATTACATAAACAAAAAAACCCACCCCTGAATACTGATGCAAATTTGATCACTTCTTTTTGACTGCAGAAAGCGTGCAGGAATATGTCAGGTCACAGCTTGTGTTTTTAGAACAAACTAACTTAAATATTTTTACAACACAATTTGAATTCTTTCATGAAGCAGTGCTTATGCATACAGAAATTACTGTTTTGCCACTGTTAATTTTCAGATGTTATGTGAAAACCCCTGGAGTCACAGGATCAGTTACAACATGGGGAACTTAAATTATAAATACACATATATGTATACATATATATGTGTGTATGTGTGTTTGCTTCTTTTCTTGGTCAAAGACCATTTTATTGCTATTATACTGAGTCTTAGTATGTTTGACTCTGGAATTCAGAGTCTTAAGAAAAATATCACATATCCCTAGACTTGTTATTTAATTTATAGTTTTGGTATAAACCATATTTATATTTTTGATGGCACAAAGGAATAGATTTATGATGGTATATTTTTAGTTTACTTCTGGGTAGAACCTACAGGTAAAAAGGTACCTTCATGTTTTATACTATAAATAGTTATGTTAAATAAAATTGAGATAAATATAGAGACATGTCAGTCTCAGAGCAGAAACTGAAAAAATGTTTCTAATTTAGCCCTGTGGGATACATTAATGTTATCACTGACTTTTATTTTCTTTGGAATTACAGAATAGTGACAGCATATCCAAGTTAAACCTACATCTTTCCATCAAAGAGTTGAGGGCTTTAAGGATTCCTAAAATGTAATTGTAAACACGTTAACATGCTCTGTGCTCCCACTATGAAGTTAGTGCAAAGATTCAGAAAATGACTTTATACTTATTTCAGTGGTTTTCTTTCATTTTGAGAGCATTCTGAAAAATAAGAAAAACAACTTGCCAAGCATCCTTTATCAGCACACTTCGACATGTTTTGAATTCCACTAAATTCACATCTAGCCTTCAACCATGTAAAATTAAATACAAGCAAAAGCAAATGTCAATTCAGAATCTCCAAACACAATGAAAAAGGAAAAGTCATGAAAGGGAAACTTCATCTCAGTGGCTTGGCTTCTTATAACTAAAGGCTCTGCAGATTCTATTGCATTAAGTGCGGTGGACAAAATATTTGCCTGTCCCTCCACTACTTTATTTCCTATGGGAATAAGAAAGAAAAAATTATTTGTGGGAAATCAATTACTATTAACAATGCTAAGGATGACTGATCCAGAAAACAAAAACATACAGATGGAAGGATCTTCACTACTTGAATCACAGTTATCTACAGAATTCTGTAAGTTTTCATATTTGATTGCTGACAAACTATGATTTGTGAAGTTAGAATACTATGGTGCTCTTAAATAATTAAGAAAAGGAGAAGAAAAATAGACTATGATCTGATATTAAAAGGCCTTTACCTGACAATACCAGCATCAGGACTTCTCACCTACTTAGTTCCAGGTTGATCAATCTAGCTCCTCCTCCCAACAAAAAGTTCACTATTTATCTTTAATGGAGTCATTGTTTGAGCACTGTCCCAACTTCCATTTTGTCAACACAATAGAAAGAAGGTGCTTCGTTTCACAGAAGGAGGCTGGTTTGCCCGGACAATGTGGAATATGACAAATTTTAATCCTGTGTGATCTCAGTTGGGTTGCTTCCTTGCCCTTCTTGGCCATTTAGGGATGCCATAATGTTTTCACTTTAGAAAATATATATTCTTGATAACTATTAGCATACTTCCAGGACTAGTCCCATTGAAGTCAATTATACTGATTACAGTCTTAAAGATAAGGACTTTTGTTCTTGGGATTATAAAATGCGTGACAGGGTAAAACAACTTTTAGTTCTTTATATCTGAGCTTCAGCACAATAGCGCTAGAGCCTTTGTATCACTATCAGAATACTTATAAGAAATTCAAAATATAATAATTAGATAAGAAATAATAGTAACATAAGATGCAGAAGAATCTACATTTTGCATTTTTGTCTCCTACTGGAAAGCAGTTTAGAGACCCTGAGCCGAACTTTTACAGGACAACAGGGAAGTTGCACCTTCCTTCTCAAGTTTCTTTGTATTAACACAATTTACTTCTGAAACTGTTCTATGATCAGTTCAGGCAAAACAACTCCCACCCCATTTGCAGAGAAGAACTTTTGGCTGATATGAGTTACCCCAAAAGTAAAGCTAGATGGAGCTAGAGCATATTAATATATTGCTGCAAATTTACTGCTGCTTGAATACTTGGACTATATACTCTTGGTCGGGCCAATAATAAATGGAGGTGCTGAAGTGTGGTTTGAGTCTGATTACTGTCCATGTGGAAAGAAGTAGTGCTCTTTCATAAAATATGGATGAAACAGTTTCCCATTAGCAAGAGGAGTTTTGTTAAATTCAAAATATTTCATAGGCACATCATGTTAATTTCTCCTTTTCTTTTTTTTTCAAAATGAAAAATTCTTTTTTTTAATTTTACTCTTCTAATTTCAATATCATAATTTCATTTTGACCAGACAAATCTTCATTTTGAATTAAGTTCAGTAGAACATTTACACAATGATAAATACAATTGTAATGGGTTCTCAAATGTATACATACTTGTATACAAGAAATATCTAAAGACAACACTTGATATTTTTAATTCAATGTTACAATAAACTCCCATTCCATTTTAATTCTTTTTATTATGTAGAATGAAAAACTCACAAAATATTGGAATTTTTAGTGCAACCAATGTATTTTATAACTTACTCTGAATATTACAGATTTGTACTTCAGAGGCATGTTCACCGCCGGGTTCAGTTCAGGTGCAGTACTGATTAGGAAGGAGGTGTGAACACTGTGTATAAGCATAGTAGATTGCCTGTTATATGACACAGGATACATACCACGCAATGTTAATGGGGACAGAGGAAGTTAATGTTCCTTTTAGCTTCCACCGTTGGCCCTTCCCCCTCACCTGTCAGTAATTACATCCCTCATTCATGGCATATATGCAGAATTAGAACAGCTTGCTTTAGAAATTTAAGAGTGATTGACTTCCTTGTAAGAAAAGAGTCAGCAAATCTAGCTAAGCATAATGCAGCTGAAGTACTGTGTTTGCATATGCACCAGTATCCAAAGTATATTGAAACACCCAATGTTAGAGGGGCTTTTGGTAGCCTTGACCTATGGTATATGTTAACAGACAGGAAATAAAAGAAAATATCTCTCACTAGCACGTCTGTGACTCACACTATTACAACATTGTAGATCATCATATATTTCTTGTATATCATCATATATTTCTTTCCTACATTCTAATTAATTAAACTTATGCAAACCAACTGAAAAAATCAGGCCTCATCAGTACCACCAAGGGCACAGAAAACATCTGTCCCTTTGCAAGACTGTGGTAAATATCTGCAGCAAAAAAACATCATGTTTTTCTTTTGAATGGTTCTGGTCTTCAAGAGCAGAACAGGATGACACAGACTGCAGCTTACAGCAGATTCTCATTACGATGTAACATCTTAATAGAAATAATTTAATTATTCAATACAAGCTGTCCTTGCCTTACTAAAAGGTTAATGCTCAGTGTCATTAGTCGACAGATTTTAAGAACAAAGATGAATTTTCGTAATAGTTCCAAACACCTTAGCAGAATATGTACACCCAGAAAGGACAGACAGTCTAAAAATCTAACAGAATTATGGATGCACATTTTATTTTTCCTTTGGGGGAAAACATACTCAAAACCAAACAACAGCACCCCCCCC
>VYXH01012193.1:0-20462 GCA_013397275.1 Burhinus bistriatus | reverse complement strand
ATATAAGTAGAGTTCCTCAGGGATCTACCTTGAATCTTATCCCGCTTAATACCTTTTCCAATGACCTGGAGGAGGAGGAAACAAACTACACCCTAGCCAAGTTTGTGGACAACNAAAAACCAAACCCAAACCCAAAAACTACAGCCCCCCAAAATCCAACACAAAACTTCCATGTCTGTGGCAATAGTTTTAATCTTAGCACTTCTTAAATCCCTTAATAGCATCTTTCTTTCACCACCAACCAGTCCTGATTTTTACAGAGCCTAGCTTAATGTATACTCAGGTAATTAATGAAACTATGAAAAAGCTTTCTGTTACACAAAAGTACAAAGGCCACAAGGAAATATAAAGATTTACTATACAAGTGAAACTAGGAGCTAGCATTTTTGCAGCTTATCAGGTTCCATGACTGGGGTATCTAGTGTAAGCACAGCAACAGGAAGGCATAACAGAATTTTATGAATGAGTGTAAATTAATCCATACAATTCAGTAAAGCAGAAGAATAGGAATAGTGTAAAAGTCTGATGGATTGTCAAGAAACTATATCATGAGAATAGTCATATCAGAGGTCCACTTTATTCACTATCCTATCTTACTCAGTAGCCAGATGTTGCCTGTGGAAAAAGTATAAGAAACTCATTATATATGTCCTTGGTTTTCCTCCTAGTGATCAGGAGCTCAAAAACATCCCAAGACAAAGGTGATTTATTTGCTCTTCATGGCGATTAATGTTTTGCTCCCAAACACCATATGCTTTGTACTTGCTTTTTGAATCCATATAAGCTTTTGGTTTCCAAAACATTTTTATCAATGAGTTGTATAGCTTAACTTTACTTTATATGTATGTGTGTTGTTTTATCAAAAATATTGTCCTGTCTTCTTTGAACCTAAGATTTTTTATTTGTGTCTTATTTTTTCTCTTATGAGGAACTGTGAATATTCATTCTCCATTCTTTTTTCATGTCACTTGTAACTTCACGGATTTAAACAAAATCTCTAATCTCTTTTGTGGTTGAAAAGTCGTCTCCTGAATTATTCCTAGAGTGGAATCTGTTTTATTCCTTTCAACAGCAACTGTGTCACTCATCTCTTTAAGTCCTTTAGGCCTACTTTTTTTGAAATTGAGACCCCAAAGCTACTTGTAGTTTCCTCTGTGTGGGTGTATCACACATTTATTCACCAGTGTTTCTCCCCTTATTTATTTGTTGAGAAATTACACTATATAAAAAGGTCCTTCTGCAATTCATTACAGATGCTTAACTCTGTGAATAATTTTATCAGCAAAGTTTGTCACCAACTTTTCTAAGGCATTCTTGTGTTCCCTCCGTATCCATTATCAAAACTGGTCATCAATTCCTACATTTGACTGCTATTTACTAATTAGTTATTTATGAGCAACCTTGCCTCAGATAATTCAGTATGTTACTCTGCAAAGGCAATAGATAACTAAGTATGAGATAAAACATCTGAGGAAATAAATTAATATAAAGATGGTCACTGAAAACTTGTAACAAGCTGGTACCTCAGCTGTCAGTGTTGGAAGTGTAGAAGTGAATATGCATGTGTTCAGCATTTTGGCAAAGGCAGTTTGCCATAAATGTAGTCATTTTGGCAGCAAATCCAAATAAATGTAAAATATGAAAGAATTTGTGATAGCTCCATTACTGAACACTGCTTTCCTATCAGCAGTGAATTGAGGATACTGAATCCATAAGAAAGAGAGATAGCCAACTTCTGATTGATTTGGGAATTATTTTACCTTCTTACCCGAGTAAATATATGGAAACAGTAACGAAAAAATATACATCCTGCATGCTTATCCTGCCAAAGGATAGTAAAAAAAAAAATATATATATATATATATATATATAAGTAGAGTTCCTCAGGGATCTACCTTGAATCTTATCCCGCTTAATACCTTTTCCAATGACCTGGAGGAGGAGGAAACAAACTACACCCTAGCCAAGTTTGTGGACAACTCTAAACTGTGTGTGTGTGTGTGTCAGTGGAATGAAACAACAGGAGCTACATATTAAGAAAATGCAAAGTCCGGCACCTGCACTTGCCAGCCCCATATTTGTACAGGTTGGTGATTGCCTTGTTGGATAGTAGCTTTACTGGAAAAGGCTTAGAGATCCTTTTGGGCTTCCTTGTGCCCTGGCAGCAATGAATCCTAACATCTTACTGGGCTGCATCAACTCAAATGTAATCTGTAGATAGAAGGTAGTGATTATTCTCCTTTATTCAGCACTCATTAGCTTGAACCGGGAATACTTCACCCTGGTTTAGTCTCACAGTACAAAAAGGCATAGATAAACTTGAGTAAGTCCAGCAGAGAGTGATAAACATTATCAAAATTTATGGTGTTTGGTAGCTGAATCTGGTTATGATAGTAAATCCTCTAAGCATAACAAAAACAGTAGATAGAAATGATCAAATCTGCTGACATGATAACAGGAGGTGATCCACGTCTCACAACTGCACAGGAATGCTGTGAGCACAACTGCTCGATAGACCTGAAACTTCGTATTGCCGTGCAACATCATTCCAAATTCACAGCTAGCCTTGGCTACATAGTGTGTTTCAATGTACAACAGTCTAGCACCACGGCATGCTTTAACGTGGGACTGTGGTGTAACGCTGGGTGATAATGAAAATACTTGGCCCAAGTCTGATAATCTCTGTTCAAGAAATTCATCTGAGTAATAAACACTACTGCTTGCCTTCTCAGTCAGCGACTAAAATGACTCACTTACTTGAGGTGCTTGGGAAATATTGTGGGATATTTTGATTTTGGTCTATTAGTGACTGAAAGGCAGTTCTTGTTTCTGTTGGCACTCTTAATTTAAGGTTATATGTTAAATTAACTGATCTATACCAAAGGTAGACAGTGCACCTCAACTAAATGCTACATTTAGATTGATCAACTAGCTATTTCGCTTTCAGCAGTGCAACTTCCTTAGCCTCACAGACACTTCCTTCAGCACTTCTATCAGCATTGTAAATGACTGTAGAAACAGACTGACAACCCTTCTGTTTGGGTTGAAGAAGGTAACTAAATTTTTTTCTGTCCTTTTTTTTTTTTTTTTCACTTGCACACATAGTAATTTTAGAGAAAGACATGTTTTTAAGTGTTTAAAATTCAAAATGGATGAATAGGGCTATGTATTAATATAGGTCTTCTATCAGCTCAGAGTCTGCCCTATTATGTTGTCATCCAAGGCAAGTTTCATGTCACTCAAAAATCTCTGTCACTTAATCAGGTTCTCAGATTAAGCTGCAGAAAATTGTCTGTGTTTAAAAGAAATTATAAACATTCCAGCCATTATTTTTTTTAAATGAAAAAAAAAAAGGAGTAATTTTTGTTTGATCATTTCCTATACACCAATTTGTATGAACAGAGTTACACCAATTTAAACCTGTTGAATATACAACCCACACAAGCTTTAGAAATTTTAAAATTAAAGTACTACTGGCCCTTTAAGGAGAAGTAGTATCTCAGGAAGATCCAAAGTGATCCTATTCTTGGAAAAAAAAAAAAGCATCTTCAGTAGGTATTGAAATTAAACACTTCCCATTGCAAGACTTCCCCCAGGAAAAAAACTATTCTTTCCCCAGGGGAACAATACAAGTTTACAGTGATTAGAATTTCTATTAAAGATACAGGCTTCTAAAGTATAACTTTCTGTGCAGCAGATAAACAAAGAGCTTTTATGGGCAGAAGGAATCACTTACAGTTACCTAATCTGGCTTTGTCAATGCAAAGGTCATGGAACTCTTTACAGTACTTCCATCTTTTACTTCAGCTAAATCTGATGAGATACAAATCTGCCTTTCAGAAGGAAGAGCGGTCTTTCTGTAAAGGCATCAAATGCTGGAGAATTTACTACATTTTTAAGTAATCTCTTCCATTGGATGTTTATTTTTACTAGTTATTCTTACTCATTTAGGCTTTTATTTGTTGGTATATTTTATCTCTTTGTTTTAAAGAGCCCTGTAATTTCCAGCACAAATTATTGTGCAGTTTCTTTCCCCATCTAGCTTACTGGTGGGTAATTTTGCTTTCACAGAATATATTTCTTTCTTTTACTTGACCTCTTATCAAGATCAGATACCCAGGAACATTCCTTTGCTTAGGAAAACAGTGATCCAGAAGAATCAAAAACAGTAATAATTTTTGTATGCAGTGGGAACTAGCAGATTGATTTGGTTGTCTAAGTGTAGGCATCTAGTGCCATTTGAGATGCCTTGAAGTATCTAATCTGACCTCCAGCTGTCACTCCAGAAGAGCTCAAGTCATATCTTATGTCATATCTGTCAGTTCCACATAGATATGCTAGGACATCTAAAAATGGCAGTAAGCATCTAACTGTGCTCAACTAAATGCAGGCACAGAGATCTGTTCAGCTCATCCTAAAATAGACATCAACATTTGGTCAACTAAGTAGCTTTGCAGACACCACTGAGAGCTATTCAGTTATGTGAACATAAAAGTCTAAATCTATTTGAGACTCTCTAGCGTATCTCAGATGTCTGCCAGGACTGACAGATAAAGCACTAGACCTACTACAGACCTAGACCTTTCTGGAGTGGCAGTGGGAAGCTATGCAAGGTACTCTAGGGCCTCTGAAAGAGTAGTAGTAGGAATTTCTAGAAGCTGATTTCAGAAGTGAAAAATAATTTAATCTCTTAATGATATGAATCTTATTCTCCACAGATTTCAGCAAAAGGCAACAGTGACTCACTTATTCTTAGATACCTAACTTATGAAGCTTTTGAATCTTCTGTGTTTGGCTTTTTTTTTTTTGAGTTCAGTGGGGAAGTAATATGCACATCTATCTCTTTCCTCGTCAACAAAATACTTTTATAGATGTCACAGGAAAGAAGCCTATAGGCTGGAGTAGGCACAATAGTCCGCCTATAAAGTTCTTGCTGTGTTAGTGTGAAAACTGTGGTCCTTCTGACAGGACCAAATGTCAGTCTTAGGATGAGACTTTCATGGAGGGAATTTTTAAAGAGGTAGTTGGAAGAACAGGATTACACCGCTCAGTTATGTAACAGCGAAGGTTTAATGGCTAAGCAGGATGGGTATAATAGTGAGTGGATAACGATTGCATTTCCAGCAAACACACACAGACATGCTCTGTAAAGAGCACTTGCACACCAACAAAGACGCCTGGTCCAGTTGTGACCAGCACCATGACCTTGGGGAAACACAGCACTCATGCTAGCTAAGTGAGCTGTCTTTCAGGGCCCTGAGGGCACTACTAGCCTTACTGGCACTGACCCCTGGTCCTGGGGCCTCCCCCTTCCCTGCCAGTGGCCGAGGACCCCATTTCAGCCCCACAGGGCCATCAGCCCCTGCCCCAGTGATGCTGCAGCAGGGCCAGTCTTCAGCCCACCCACAGCCCTGCCCTACCCAGCCATGGGTCCCATGTTCCAGCTCAGCCTTAGCCTGTCTCTGACCCCAGGGAGGGACCCAATGCCTGGGGCTGGGGCTGCCCTGGCTGCCCAGCTCCTGGCTGGGATGGTGAGATAGGGCCTGGCTGCCAGACCCTGCCCTGACAGACCCCAAGGGGGCTCCCACTGCTTCTGGCCCCCAGCCCGCAGGGAGCTGCTGGCCCTTAGAGCATTCTGATCCTGCCCAAGCCTTGTCTGGCAGCCTGGGTGTTAGACATAGCAGTTACACCTTGGGCTCAGGCTTCTGTTTGGTGTTGGGCTTCCATGGGTACGTTCCTCTAAGGGGTATTGTTTTCATATGTAGTGCCTTCTGATTTGAATGGTCAGCATGAACCACCAATGGCCTCACTCAGGCCAATCTCTTTCATTTTCCACATATCCAAAGCCATCTAGTGGCCATTACCTGGGTTACTATCACATTCTGGCTTCCTGCCCAAAATGTTTTAAAAGGGTATAAAGCTGTTATTTCCTCTGTGTTTCCTTGGTTCTTTTCCATGCACACCTAAACCATTACAGCAGGGCACATGTAGCCCAGAGCTCATCAGTAAGCCTTCCCTTCATCTGTGGTTCTTTTGTTTTCCCAGTACATACCAGAATCATCTGGTAAGTTTAATGCTGAGTAGACGTAGCCAAGGTCTCACTTAACTTCACGGTGCTGTTTGCCCTGTGATAGAGGTAACAGCATGGTCACTGAAAGTTGCAACAGTGGAGAGCGATTTTACTATTTCGCTTTTCCTTTCTACAGTCCTTGCATGGTTTGATAAATTTCACAGGCAGTTTACAAAACACTCGAAACAAGTATTTTACAGGCAGTCCTGATATGCCATGTTTTAAATAATATTGTATGCTGAATAAATACTGTACTCAAATATACAGTCTGCACACAAATAAATAGATACACTGTGCAGTACATAGAAATTACTGTCTAATCACTTCTCTTTGTTCAAGGCACTATATTTTTCCATTTAAAAAATATTTCTGCTGCTCAGGTAACTACTACTAATGAAAAGAACATAGATCAAGTCAGAACTATATTAGTCTAGAAATACATCTCTGACAGTAACTCCATCTCTATCCTCTACTCCAGAGAGAAATGTAAATTTGCTTTATGAAATTATGCAGTAGTAAGTCTTAGCTTCATTAGTACATGGTAGGTTTTCAGTCTTGTGTTCCAATTTGTTTACTTTACTGATAAACTTATTCTTAGCCACTTACTTTAAGTTAAATCTAATTTGAATCTTTGTTTTAAATTGTGATCATGAATACCACAAATCAATTAAACTCCGTCAAATAAACGTAATACTAGTAATGAAATGAACGAACACGAACATACCACACTTCCTTTTCTGACGATGCTACAACTCATCTTTATCAGATTATTGGCTGTTCCTACATTTTTTAAAAATAAAAAATTCAAAAAAACAAAAGTGCATGGAAATACGTCCAGCAGTCCTCAAATTGCTTGCCATTTAAATGTTTTCTTCTTTTGCAGTTAATACAAGCTGTTCAGCATTGTAGTTTCTCCACAGAGCTCAAAGAACATTGTGAAGGACAGAGGAATCGTGAATTCTGCTGTGAAAATAAAGAAATGTAGTCACAGAGCGGCAAAGCAATTTACTTTAGATCACTCATCAGGCCACTGACAGAGAGCTACATGTTATCATTTAATGCATCCCTGAATGCCTCTAAAATGAGGTGTTAGATATTTAAATTAGTTGGAATTTGTTCCACAGCTGCTTGCAGACACAAGGTTAAAGGTAAATTTTAAAATTGAGGTGCACAAAGAGAGCTGTTATTAGGGCAGGGCTAAATACTGCCGTTAGTACTCTATAACCAACGTACAAACATACTTATGTATATGCACACACACATACACACATACACACATACACACACACACACACACTCTCTCTCTCTCTCTATTTTTTCTAAAGATTTCAGGAGGAAAGCTTCTTCCAGTCATTCTTATTTGATATAATCATGCTATATTTATTTTGTAGTCCTTGAGGGCTTTTAAAATGATAATGTGTGTAGGGATTTTCAACTCTATAGTAAAAGTTCCCATAGTTTTAATTGTGGCAGACAGAGCAGGTTATCAGCCTAAAAAAGCAAAATCAAATGAAAGCTGACAGGTTTGACTCAAAGAAAAAAAACAGAGGGGAGTGGCAAGGAGAATCAAAATGGAAGAAAAAGTTAATATGAACCCTCTGAAAACTGGTGCAACTGAAATCTGAAGAATACTTAAAGGAATGGAGCTATGAGCAATACTGGGAAAATGCTAGGTCTCCCCACAGAAAGAAATATGTTCTCTCCTCTGAGAAAAATTATGACAGCACCCCATACAATTCTGAAAGACTCCCTAGCTGGGAAAATAATTAAAATTAATCATTTTAAATCTTTTGCATTTTATAAAAGACATTTGATTCTATAAAAGACTTTGCATTAAATACATAAAATGACACATCCATCCTGTCACCATCGTTTTGATGTTTTATTCAAATCCTGCGTTTTCATCTCTCTTCAATATTTCTATAGCACAGTCTCTGTAGAATCTAAGCATTAAAGCATATGATTTGCTTTATACAAGCGTATGATTTATACTGCACTTTTGTAAACAGCTTACTCATTGCACATTCTGTGGCATATCTTTTTCTATTTATGAAACCAACGATAATATTTAATATTTTAATAATTCTTGTTATTTCAAGGTATATAATTAGTACATATGTAAAGACTAGGGTTGTTATACATGGCTATTGCCCAGAAACTTGGACTAGATAGAATTACTTTTAGAGTCTATAAACATCTCAGATTTCCTGCTTTGTTAGACAAGGGCAAACACTAAGCAGCAAGCTGCAAGCTACCATCATAAGTGTCCCCAGCATGTGTTCTGACATGAAATAAAGGGAGGAGCTGGCTGAGTAAGGATGAAACAAAAATGAAATTTAAGGTATAGGCAAAATTCTAGAAAGCAGAAGTTAAAATCAAGTAAGGGAATGGGACTGTGGATCACGAAGTAAAAGAAATGGGCCTAACTGGTGTGAGAAGCACAAGTAATGTTCTGAGAGCAAAAGATGGGACCACAGAGAGATAAAACCACAGAGCTTAGTCACTTTGTTTTAAGCATGTGTTTATGAAGCCACGTAGACAAATCAGGCCTGTAGAATTTATTAAACCTTATGCAGTGAGAGCCAGGCCGCTTAATCTAGGCATCTAATTTGAATCTGACTTTTTAAATCATAGTAGTCAGAAGGTAAGTGTCTATATGACCTTACCTGGAAAGAGGTAATTATCATAGATAGTCTTCAGAGTGAGATTCTGCCTATGGTAAAGTACTGAAGTTAGATAGGTAGTTTTATCCTCAGAGATATTCAGAGAGGAATGTCTTTTTTAGTACATGGAGCTGAAGACCCTTTGCAGAGCTAGCCCTAAATGTTTTTAAACTACAGTAAGTGCATTGTCAAGGAAGCTTAGCTTTCTTGCTGATCCAGAGCATACTGTGTATTAACTTTTACAGTTCTGTGAAGTTTAATTATGATTACTTTGAAAATTAGAACTTTTTGTGGAAGCGAATCATAATACTTTTTTTCCTCAGCATGCATTACTTAGCAAGTGTCCTTTTATTTCTTATATTGAGCACAAATTTCTGATGTAAGCACTTAACTCAAAATGGAGATGAAGTGGAAAAAAACTGAGTCATGATTTTCAGAGAGATTTTAGTTACCTCAGTTACTAAAATTGAATTCAGAATCTTGAAAGTTGGGTGAGATTATTTCTCCAAAAAAGGGTTAAATTCTCTCAGCCCAAGTCATTGACATAATTTTATAAAGGTTGTTTCTTGGATGAGTTCTTCCAGGTGTTGCTTAGTGGCTAACTGGATTTGTTCCACAAATCATTATCCTAAACTGCTTCATTCTTCTGCCTGGTAATTCTAGCCCAAAATGTTTTTGACCTTTACTGTTGGTTAGATTTGTAATCTGGTTGCCTGCTACACTTAATAATAAGTTATTTAAAGAAACAAACAAGGGTTACCTGGTAATAATATGGCAAGTTCATAACATTTATTTTATACTTTTCTCCATGAAATCTTTCTCAAAAGGCAACTGGACCTATATATCCTATAATTTGATGAGTTACCTAAAGAATACAGTATTTGTTAATCTTCCTTAGCATTCTATCTAACATATCACAGAATCATAGGATCATAGAATATCTCAGGTTGGAAGGGACTTAAAAGGACCATCAAGTCCAAATCACTACTCCTCACAAGACTACCTAAAAATAAACTCTATGACTAAGAGCGTCATCCGGATGCTTCTTGAACTCTGTCAGTCTTGGTGCCATGACCATTTCCCTGAGGAGCCTGTTCCAGTGATTGACCACCCTTTCAGTGAAGAATCTTTTCCTAATGTCCAGTCTGAACTTCCTCTGATGCAGCTTCATTCCATTTCCTTGTGTGCTATTGCTGGTCACCAGGGAAAGGAGATCAGCACGTCTCTCCCTGCTGCCCGCCTTGAGGAAGTTGTAGACTGCGATGTGGTCACCCCTCAGCCTTCTCTTCTCCAAGCTGAACAAGCCAAGTGACCTCAGCTGCTCCTCACTCCTCATGTCTTACCTTTGAGGCCTTTCACCATCTTCGTCACCCTCCTCTGGACACACTTTAAAAGTTTGATGTCCTTCTTATATCAAGGTGCCCAAAACTGCACACAGTACTCTAGGGGAGGCCACACCAGTGTAATATAGAGTGGGACAATCACCTCCCTCAACTGGCTAGCTATGCTGCGCTTGATGCACCCCAGGACATGGTTGGCCCTTTTTGCTGCCAGGGCACACTCTTGACTCATATTCAACTCGTCATCAACCCAAACACCCAGATCTCTTTCTGCAGAGTTGCTCTCCAGACTCTTGTTCCTCAATTTGTACGTATAAACAGGATTACCCTGTCCCAGCTGCAGAATCTGGCGCTTGCTTTTGTTAAATGTCATGTGGTTGGGGATTGCCCAGCTCTCTAGTCTATCCAGATCTCTCTGTAAGGACTCACTACCCTCGAGGGAGTCCACAGCTCCTCCTAATTTAGTATCATCAGTAAACATGTAATATACATTCAATTCCTGTGTCCAGATCATTTATAAAAACATTAAAGAGTACTGGCCCTAAAATATCTTAGAAGCAATCAGGTCCTCAGTTTTATTTCTATTCTACAACTTTTTTCCCTTGTTCTTTCTTTTTTATAGAATGTTCTTAGGGTCTGCATGAAACACCTTAACATTTCCTATATACTTTCACAGTATTTGTCAGATAATAGAAATAAAACATTTTGATATATTTATCCATCTTGCTTTTGCAATTGCAGGAAAGTGAACTGATAGACTTGAAGCTAATAAGATGCAGTCAAAATTTATCCTTTTAATGTTGATGGGGATTAAATTGTAATGACTTTATGTTCAATTAATTTAATAAAAAAAAAAAAGTACAATTTTCCCTGTTATTACAGAGGTTTGGAAGATGAGAGCCACATGAAAGTCTGTTAAGCCAACTTAAGTCTGTTATCACCAACTGATAGCATGCAGATGGCCTGTGACAACCATATAAATTGAGCTTGATACCTAATTGTCAATAGTAGCAGTATTGTTGATAATTACCCTAAAGCATAAGCTGTAGTCTCCATGTACATTGAAGTTTTGTACATGCATCATGTTAAATTTTAAAAGTGAGGGTTCTAATGATAATTTCTGGGAGGGGGGGGTCTAGTTTCATCAGTTATATTTTCCCTGCACTGAAAGAAATAATGCAAAATCATTACGTCCACAGAACCGAAATCATCCTTTAGGAGTAATGTGATATGAAATGTACTGAAAGAATTATATTTGCTATAGAGATTTTTAATTAAAAAGTGAAAAATATTTTTAAAGTTCACTTACATTCCTTTGGCACTCTTGTTCTTTGCTTTGTTAACAGTTCAGTATTTTCTTAGTCTTGTTTGTAAAATAATAGCCATAAAACTGCAGACATGAAGGATAGTGATTTATTTGTTAAGGAAGGTATTTTCTTGCCAGATATGTTCCCTCCTCATTTTTTTTTTTTTTTTTTTTTTTTCTTTTTTTTTAGATTTAGTGTTTTTNNNNTTTTTCCACACTTGTCATAGGATGCAGTGGTTTCTCCAAGTATGTTTAGGTTTGGAAATACTTCTATTGCATTCCATGTTTGAATCCTATAATTCTATTTTTTTTAAAAGAAATTGTTATTATCATAGCAAGACATCTGCTCTCTGCAATTAACATTTAGCCATTCAGGGACACATTTCTGACTTTTAAGTCACTGTTCATTCCCTTATGACTATTTTGAGAGAGAAAATTACACTACACATACTTTTTATTCTGTCAAATGTTGGACTATGATATATTTGTCAAGACAATTAAGGGGAGCACTGTCATTGATTTCACCTCAAACACTAAATCCACAAAAAACCCCACTTTTAGATTAGCTACTTTGCAGTGTAGACTAGCAAACTCAGAAATATTCAGTAAGACTGCAGCTTAGTTTGTTTGCATGTCTTATGTGAGTTACAAATGCAGGAGAAATGACTATTCTAACCTTTATAAACTGGAAAATGCACTTTCTTCAATGTTTGTCAGCTCCACTAGCCCCTGTAAGTTAAATGGCAGATGCTTCTTACCTTTGTTCCTCAGTTCATTCCCACAGGATGCAAACAATCTAACACGACTGCATCAAACCTCCTCCTCAAAGTGTTTCATAATGCATACAAAAGACACACCTTCCATTTATTATGAATACACAGATACCACACTGCTGAGGTAGAAATACTGGTTCAAGTGTTTCAGAACAAATTGTTTGTGTTTTCAACAATGTTACAAAATAAACATAATAAGATAAAGATCTCAGTCATAAATGTTTACTGGTAATTTCTCACACATTTCTATTGAACTATAATTTAGATTAAATACATCATTTGCATACTGGAGTATATTGGCTAATTCCTTTTTCATCATCTCTATGGTAATTCTCTAATATAAAAACCTTGAAAGATGGAAGCTGTGGATAAGATACTTGCTGCAGAAGGAAAACAAAAATGAACAAACAAAAATGAATGCAGCTTCACTTTCCCTTGAAAAAGTGAACTCACAACTTCCAGCGTGCAAGTTATTATATATAAGAATGACCAGAA
This sequence comes from Burhinus bistriatus, assembly GCA_013397275.1. Classification (NCBI taxonomy): domain Eukaryota; kingdom Metazoa; phylum Chordata; class Aves; order Charadriiformes; family Burhinidae; genus Burhinus; species Burhinus bistriatus. The sequence goes on along the minus strand of VYXH01012193.1, from coordinate 7,815 downwards.
GTATTTTTAAAAGACAATAAATCTATAAGATTTATCACAAAATAAAGACATATATTTAAGAGAGGAATTGATATTTTACCCTCAAATTGCGTGAAGGAAGGGAAGGCCTTAAATCAGATGTGAAACCATCTGAAAATTGATGAGTACTGTGGCACTTTAGGGCATCTCTATTCCATGACCAGCTACAGCCTTGTTACAAGACATGCTGATAAGACACTACCATATTTTCTGCACTGTGAGGAGAAAATATTGACATGATAGATCTAATTGAAATCAACACAATGCATTAAAGAAGTGGCTACTGATATATTCTAAAGGAATTCCTAATATAGAAAGCCAGTGATGAAAAACTGTGACGAAAAGAAGTAAAGAAGGACCAGAGCTCTAAGACAAATAGGGATGATACACAGGTAACTGTGAGAGCAAACTCAAGACAGGATCATCTGCTAACTGAGAAAATAAGGCGTGAGGGGCAAAATAAACTTGATGTATGTACCAAATACTGACAATAGGCAGGTCTCTGTCAATGTGAGCTTTGTATTAGGAAGAAAAAACAGGCTTGTTTCTCAAGCACATACACAGAACAGAAGTTGGCAGTTCCTTTCAGGAGCAAGGTTACAAGATGCAGTCTTGAGACTAAAATTAAACTCAATACTGGTCTGCAGTTAAAAAAAAATGGCTATTACAGTAACAAATAAAAACAATACAAAAGCTACCATAGTTGAAACAGTTCAGGAAAGATACATTTAAAAACAATGGAATAAAATATTTTAATAGCACACTAAACTATTAAAAAAAAAAAGAAAATGCATTGAGAAAACATGCAGTCTGGGACAGAGGCTGGAGTACTATTGAAAGGAATGTGGAAGTTGAATATGGAAGTATGAATACAGAAGTTACAACATCTGAGCTGGAACTAAAACTGGAAAAGTTTAGCATAAGTATATTGAATGAATTGTGCTGTCACTACTTCATAACCAACTTAAAACTGCATATTTTATGGATTTCCTTTGTTCTGAATCAATAAGTGGTGGTCTGGGTTCTCTATCTGGAATATGGGAAAAATATAAAAAATTAAGTATGTTAATAGAAAGATAAAGATGCATGTGGAACAACTGTTGTTTCAAGTAGATAGAAAAGAGCAGCCTAGGTCTTGACTTACAAGACTTATTGGAATGGTCTTAAAATAAAGAAGCAAGGTAAAAATCATGAAAATTATAGGAAGAGAGAATAAAGAATTAATAGTTATAGCACTTCTTCAATGCATTGCATTTTTAAATACCAGACTAACACAAGTCCTCCCCATTAAGGCTAATCCTTCTATTAGTAATGGAGAAATGGAGCTGTAGAGATAATGTATGGCTTGCCTAAATTGGCATAGAAGCTTGGAAACAGATCTGGAATCATATTTTCCAGTTTCAGTGGATCATGCTTCTCTTCAATCCCCTTCATAAATTAGACCTGGCACCTAACTTGGGTATAAAATTTGGCAGGGCTGCTTTTCTCCCAGTATACTGCCCACTCAGGCTATGATCTCACCAGATCTGACATCCTAATCACAGTCAGGTTTTGTAAGTTATTAGGTGAGAGAAACCAAAACATTCTCCTGCATGTTTATTTCTCTCCCTTTACATGAAATGTGAAGTGTGATGAATCATATCTGCTATTCCTTTTAGAGTGTTGAATGATGTTTACAGAGTGGTCTCTCCCAGATGCTGACCTCAATGGCACAATTTAACTACTCTTGAGGAAAATTAGCTTTTAATTGAAAAGGAAGTGTTTTATTATAACTATAAACACATAGACAGGCAACTAACGTGGGCTTCACCCTTTTCACGTAACTTTTTGGTATAAGAGTTACTTTTGGAAATGTAGTTATTGGAAAGAGAAAGTCACTGCCAAAGTGTCATTCAGTCTGTTACCATCTAGATCTATGATATTAGAGAGATTCTAGATCGACCAGCTTCTAACCTAAACAGAAGTGAGGGTCAAAGTTCATAGGGAAAAGTTTTTACACCACCTAGTAGAGATGTAAAAGAACAAACTTTCAAGTAGGTAAAACACGAAACAGGAAAATTAACCTGAAATGCATTAAACACAGTTATTCTATTTATAATGTGATTATGTTACTGAGTCAAAGCACTTAAAAGGAAGGGATAGTTAGTCCCTGGGGAACAGAGGGAAAGAGTCATTAGCACTTGGATAGCAGGAAGGGACAATATAAAAAATTATAGTAATCCATAAAAAGACTGCTTCTGTCAAGTCTGTGACTTTTATTATGTTGCAGAATTAATAAGTTCAGTTCGCATGCTCAGCTTTTGAAGTATTTTGTATATCTCACTTGAAGTTCAGGATTGTTATGTCAGGAGTAAAATGAAAACTTTCTGAAAAATATTCTCCTGTTTTTTCATGAGATATTTTCATGAGATATTTTCATGAAGTGTTTGATGCCACTGATGAAGTACATCACATTATGGTACAAAAATTCAGTAGGATCTGCCATTATGAATGGCTCTCCATAGACAACCATTTGCCATCTGATCCTGGAACTGTAAAACAGAATAAAATTGTTAGCAGGGAAAAGGATAAGAAAATTTTTTCTATTGTACTACTAATGGAGAAAGAACAGTTGACAAAATGTTGATTAGCTGTTTCCTGTTTCCCCTCATAAATTTGTTTAAAATAATTCAACAAATTTTCTTTTAAAAGTGATCTTTAGGAGCATTAAAAGTAACTTTTTTTGCTGTAGATTTTTGTATGTTATTTTCTCTTGTACAAAATATTTTGCTTATCAAGTAGGTTTTTTTTAATTTTAATGTTATGTTTGGGTCTGTTCAAACACTATCACTAAATGAAATGTAAGATTTTCGCTTTTCACTCAATATTGTTTAATGCTATTTTTTTAAATCTAAAACAAGAAGACTCATAAGTTCCATCTAAAGGATTCTATATTGCTGTTTCCTGGATTTTTATTTTTTTTCATAGCTCAAGTAATTTATTTTAGTTGGTTTTACATCCAAGATTGATGTTATTCACAGAATGTGAACTTTAGTCTCTGATAATGAAACAAGGTCAATTTCAAACTTTTTTTTTAAAAAACACAAGGCCCGATGGTGTTTGCAACTCTAGTCTTTTATACTTCCTTTGATGTACTTGCTCTGCTTTTGCTGTGATTCTGAGCAGCTATAGTATTAGAAAGAATTTATATTATTTCTCCAGTTGTAGAGCTCTGTGTTCTGGTCCTTGAAAAGTTCATATCATGGTTCTCAAGAGAAGGGATGACATAAAAGTTGGCTGGAATACTTCCAAAAATCACTTGAGCTACAACTATACTGCAAGTTTCAGCATAGGATAAAGATTTCAAAGACAGCCTTAAGAGGTATAAACCAGGTAATGGATACAGTCTAACATCAGCAACATGAAGTTTGATTATTCAGAAAACTCATTTAAAACTAGTCCTAGCATTTCTATATTATTTTGCCGTGCATATTTAGCCAGTTTCTTCAACAGTTCAATATGTCTGTTTCATGTGTCATTTGGGTACAACAGGAAATAAAACTACTTTTTTCCAATTAAAAAGTACTGTCACATTTTGAAACAAGTGATGCAAACATTTGAAACAACTTGGCTATTTATCCTTCAGTATCCTACTAAGCTGCATGGAAAAAAGACGCATGAGAAGAAGCAAAGGAAGTTGGTTTGGTTCAGGTTGGAGAATACGGTTAAGGGAGGATATAATGGCTTTCTACAGTGACCTGGAAGGTGGTTATAGAGAACATGCACTCTCCTTCTGAAGTGCAAAGCAAAAGGACAAGGACTAATGCACACAAACTACAGCAACAAGAATTCTTACCACAAACAGGGGAAAAAAATCTTCACAGGGAGGGTAGCTAAGTGAAGAAGCAGTTGGCCCAGAAGGACCATGAAATCTCCATCCTTAGAGATTTTCAAGATTCAGCTGGACAAGACCCTTTGCAACCTGATCTTGCAACATTGGGTTGAACCAGATGACCTCCAGAGATCCTTACCAAACCAAATTAGTCTGTTTCTACATTTATTCTATTATTTAATTCTTGCTATTCCCCAGCACAAAAGTATTGAGTTAACTTCAGTGAATCCTTAAGTGAGAAAAAGGATGCAAAAAATAAATGTTCATTTAATCCTAAATGAGAAGGAGAGATATTTAAAAGCCTCATGCTAGCGTGAGTTTCCCAGTAAACATGATTTTTGCATTTACTAATAAAAGATAACAGACTTTCTATTGCCTGAATGGTGCAAGGTCTTGGGAATTGACTGGGTTTGTCTTGAATTAAGATTTTTTCTTTGTTTGTTTAACTGGCATAACAAAGGTCTAGTAACAGAAAGCCTTTATTTAAATTACTTTAAGTTAAACTTTAATTAAACCAGTAGGGAGTAGCTATGTTTGGTTAATTGAATTTCCTGTGACTTTAGGACAAATTCTGGAGTGGAATAATGCAAATGTAAAATGATACCAGCGATTCCAGATTGTAAATAGAAATTATGGTGGTCAGTCATCACTAAAGGAGTGTGACCTTATATCGCTTAGTAAAAGCAGTTACAAAGATAACAACGAGAAGAATAAAACAAGTAATAGGGAACCAAGGAACATGTAAGGAGACTCCATTAAGAAAACATATAAAAATAAATCTAAACAGATCCAAGACTGAGGAGGAGGAAGGAGCCATTAACACCAACATTTTGAGACTCTCAGCAAAAAGAATGAAAGAGCAGATTAGGGGATACCTGTCTTTGAAGAATGAATGTTTATGATTAGGGAAAAGTTACAAAAAATTCAGGAATGAACTACTACGAAATAACTTGCACAATGCAAAAGTTTTATCAGCTCTTTCAGTTAGTGATTAGATTATGTGCTGAAATCCTATTTTCTTTTTCCTTCTCTAAGGTGGCTGTGAGAGTTTTCATTATCTACGTAAGTGTCTAATCCTTTTATCAATCCAACTAAGCTCTTGTCTCAGGGATGTCTTGTGGCAATGAAAACTACAAGTTAATTATCTGTTGTGTAAAGATGTATTCTCTTCCATCAACTTCAAATTTGTTGCTTTTCAATTTCATTCAGTGTCTCTTTGCTCCTGTATTATGAATTTCTGTCTCCTTTCAACTAATAAGTGTTATTTAAGTGCAAGATATTTCATTATTACATGTTTAAAAGATATTATCATCTCTGTAACAAGATCTTTTTCAGTACATCTGAATAAATATTTTTGTTACTTGGTCCTCAAGAGGACCAAACCTTTTTATAATTTTAAATGTGTGGGGTTTTCTCTCATAAACTGCCTGCTCAGTTCCTTCCAGTGTAAAATTTTATCTTTATTGTTTAGAAATTATAGTGGTTTTAATACTCTCTGCTGTTTAGAAACAGATCAAGCCATTTATTTCATGATAGTAAAATGTTTAGGTATGCAATTATAAACTGATTTTAATTACTATATTGCTCACAAAAATATATTTGTTTGATGATGTGAACCAATTCTGTTTTTTTATACTGACTGTTAATATGCCATCAAATACATCCAATGATAGCTTTTATAAGCCCAGTTGTGTATCTCAGTGTTCAGTTAATCTCAAAGTTAAATGTTTTTAATGCAATTTAAAAAAATATGAAAAATAATATCATTAAAATATGTATTTGCAATGGAACTGATGACTTAAAAGCAATCATTTTAATTGTTATGTTGTGCTTGCTTCAGTTATGCGATTCAGTCTCCTGAGAAAAATAAAGGGCAAATCCAATTTGGCATACATATAATTTCTTCTCAAGCCAACAGATGTGTCATTCAACTCAACATCTGCTTGGCTTTTACTTCTAGTGCTAGCTAATGTATGTGAATTTATAATTTATATGTAATGATCAAAAAGCAGGTTGAAAATTTCTTATAAACTTAAGATTTGCCTCTAAGAAATGTTATGAAACCTGCTTGGTTTTATCAAATAAAAGATGCTACTGGAGGTCCAAAAAAACCCCATGTATTTGGACATTGGTTAAAAAGAAGCAAATTGTTTGAGGCAGTTCTATTAATAAAGATGTGCTAAGCAGGGAGTTGAGAGTTTTCTTTAAACATCAGTTGTAATATCTAGGGCTACCATGATGAAGACAGAATTTAAACATCAAACATATAAACTACACATAATTAATACAGGAAACTGTAAGCGTGTGACAGCTGTAGCTAAAATAATGTGTGAATATGCTTGCATAAATTGAAGCATGTTTATGTTGAGCATTTCAAATATTTATATTGTTATTTTCAAGTCAGATAGTATCTATCTGACATTGCATCAACATCATCAGTTTATGCTCCAATAGACCAATATTTGCTAGCTCCAAATCTGTAAAGTTTATAACATCTAACTTTTCAGGAGTAAGATCTCAAGTTGAGATTCAAATTCCTTATGTGACCATCTAAAAACTAGATGTCTATGACCGAACTAGTTACCCTAGTCTCCTTTTCTAGTCACTGAAGAGGATCGGGGACCTCCAGAGGGCAATTCTCATATCTGGTTTAGGTGTTTAATACAGGTCAAATGAAGCACCTTCCAGAGACAACTCTTCTTCTTTACTCTGAAATGTAGCCCAAAATGAACAATTTAGATAATCTTTTTTTTTCTTTTTCTCTTTTTTACCTTTAGAGGTAATGAATCCTAGCCTACATGTCTGCTTGCAGGTACATGAAGAACTGCCTGAAACTTGACAGAGAGTTGCTGCTTAACATTCACAGCTAAACTACTATAGATTTTACAAATACAAGCAACTAAAATAATATGAATTGAAACAGTGAATGCAGGTGATACTAATAATTTAAGAATGGATTTGGAAAACAACAATGTATGGTTTTGCAGATCACGCTAGATTAGCTTAATTCCAAGGCAAAATGCTTTCACAATGACCCTTAGATTTGTTTTAAAAACACAGACATTTGACTAAAGAGGAAGTAATCTAGACTACATTAAACTGCTGGTTGAATTTTTTCTTCCATTCTGGTGTCCACTTCAAGAAAAGTGCTGACATACTAAAGGAAGTTAAAAGGATCTGTACAGAAATAGCTCGGAAGCTTGAAAATAAGCTTTATAATGTCTTAAAAAATTCAACATTTTCAGCTTTTGGAAACAGTAAAAAGGTGACTTGATCTCTCTGTATCAGTACTTAAATACAAAGAAAATGTGCTTCTGCATGGGGAAAAGTTACTTAATTGCCTGCCACTGGTTAGAATCATAGAATCATAGGATGGTTTCGGTTGGAAGGGATCTTGAAGATTATCTCACTGCAACCCCCCTGCCATGGGCATGTGCACCTCCCACTAGATATGGTTACTTAGTTCCCTGCTACTGTGACAGTCAGATTTATTAGTGATGAACACTTTCATCTTTTTTACACTCATCACAAAATTTCAGATGTTAAGATGTTTCAGATGTTAAGAAGTGAAATAGCCTAGATAAAACTGTAATGGAATAGTGTCATTGCCCTAAGTAGGCTATGATACCAAGGTCAAATTCATCAATTAGTTACTTTCAGTTCCTTTTATTCTAAAAAATATGAAAATATTTATGGTCAATAAATGCCACATCTTCCATATTTTTGCTTCCTGTTCCAATCTGCTGTTTATCAGGTCTATATTTTTAAATCATGTAATTTTAGGTTATAGTCATGATTCAAGTACAATATAACAATATGTGCAAGATGTGGTCTAATTAATAAATATGTAATTTCTAAGATTTCTTATATATTTGCTCTGGAGTCATGTATCATTCCTGAAAATAAAATCATAGAAACATAGAATC